>BLSH010359798.1:1809369-1819616 GCA_018402905.1 Glandirana rugosa
CCCCTAGATCTCCCCCTGCAGGTTAACCCCTTCACTGCCAATGACATTTATACAGTAATCAGTGGACATTTAAATTTCTGAATAAATGTCATTGGTCCCAAAAAAGTGTCATAAATGTCCGACATGTCCACTGCAATATCGCAGTACCGCTAAAAATCGCAGATCACCGCCATTACTAGTAAAAAATAAAAAAAAATAAAAACCCCAGAAATGAATTCTCACCATCCGTAAACGCGGCCATTTTTGCGCAAACCAATCAATAATCGCCGATTGCAATTTTTTTTATCACAAATATGAGCAAGAATATAAATCGGCCAAAACCGGTGAAAAAAATGTCTTTTTATATCTTTTTTTTTGGATTTGAATTTTAGCAAAAAGTAAGAAATTGTTTTTTTTTTGCAAAATGGTCGCTCTTCTTTTGTTTATAGCAGTGATCAGAAATGACGCAGAGGTGATCAAATACCACCAAAAGAAAGCTCTATTTGTGGGAAAAAAAGGACGCAAAACCTTTCATCCAATTTTTAAATTGCAGCACTTGTGGGTTTGAGCAAATATTTTTTTGTACAATTCTCTTTCGCCGCCAGGTCCATACTTCGTACTGACCTAACAGCAGGGATCATTGCACACAATATTACGCGGTATTGCTGCAGCCACCGGGATTGTGTGTGAAACTGACAGGCAGACTCCTGCCTGCCAGGTGAGAGCATTCAGGCGGCACCGCTGCTGTCCAATCGCTCTCATGCACCCCCGGTACCAGTGACCCCTGTGCTCGTGCCCCCACCATGCTTACCGGGCTCCGCTTGCCCATCTGTGGGCCTGGGACCATCATGGTGGTTGGCGGCAACTGGAGAGGAAGGAGAAGAGTGGACACACGTCTGCTCTCCTCCCCTTCTTTGTGTGACCTGGAAAGTGGCCTCTCTGACATCACTTCCGGGTCAGGCTCTCCGTGTCCCCGGCTAGCTCAGCTGGAAAATGTTTTGCAATGCGATGTGCATTGCAAAACATTTAATGAAGCACAGGGGAGACATTGGTGGTCTTTTAGACCCTGCATATCTCAATAAAGAGAACCTGTCGCCAAAAAAACATCACATAGGGGACTTTTTGTGATGTGATGAACCCTATGTGATGAAAAAAAAAAGTTAAGTGAAAGTTACACCCAAACATATAAAATCCCCCCCAAAATTTTTGAGCCCCCCCCACCCCTACACGCATGAACCTAAACGCATGCGTCAGGGTACCTACGTGTGAAAACGTAGATTGCGATACACATGTTACATATCGCCGCGCATGCCGGCGTGAGAGCAATAATTCTAACACAAGACCTCCTCTGTAACATTAAACTGATCCCTATAGAGGGCTTCTGAATCATCGCCTATAGAAAATATAGGGTTCTGAAGTTTTAAGCCATTTCACGGGGCGCACAAAAATTTAAGGTTTGGCATGTTGGGTATCTATTTACTCTGTGCAACCTCATCTTTTTTACCAACAATTTGGGTAATTGATTGTTGTTTGTTTTTATTGAAATTTTGCATTTCCTAGATCTTTGCTGTAATATCATGTGACATAAAAACTTGCAACTACCACTATTTTATTCTGTAGGGAGTCTGGTTTCAGAAAATATATAATGTTTGGGGGTTTTGTGTAATCTTCAGGCCCAAAAATATATTTTTTAAACCTGTGAGCAAAAATGACTGTGACAGGGGTGTGTGTCCTATAACTACATACTTTTGCTCCAAGGCATTCCCATTTCAGAAAGTTGGGAGGCATGATTTTGGTGATCAGAAGACGTGTAGAACTTCTTTAGAGGTTGGGGGGGAGGGAAATCACACATCATTGCAATAAATTCACATTACCCCATGTTGATTTGCAAGTACAGAAAACAGCCTGTGTATCTGACAAATGCACTCCGAGTCCAATTGTGGGTGGACAATACACAGTATTTTTGTGGACTGAGCAGTATGAGCCTTGCCCTGCATCTTATTCAGCTTACCTCCACAGCATATAGAAGAATTCTTCTGTATCCCAAACAGAAGGAGGGCTCTTGGGTGTTATTGTACCAAGTTACACAATGATACCCATACAAGTTCCTGATGTGTGTCTGTGCTATCATATACGGGTGTTAAAGGTATCTGGTTCTCTTTGTGTGAAATACCTGGTGTTTCCAACAGTCCCTCTGCTTTCCTATTTCAAAATGACCATGATAGGCATCCATCCCAGCATAGTCAGTTTTCTGGCTGTGCTGGGAGAACAGCCTGTGTCTCCTCCAATGATCAGACTTGCGCTGACACCCCCTTTCCCTCTGCACAGCCATTCACTGTGAATATCGGTGTATACTGCCGTCTTTCCACTCCCACCTCTCTAAGCCCCTTATGCATCTGAGAACACAAAAACCACCACCCAAAACCAAAACCCACCACACACACACAAACAACTTGCAGGCCATTTTGCAAAAAGCACATCTTTTGCTGCAAATATATGTGCATTTATTTTTTTTGAAGAGGCACATGTGGAAATCCTAATGCTCACCACAAACTTTTAGATTTGGCCAAGTTATATAGTCCATGCCGAGTAAATCTTTTCTGCTTTTTTGTTCTTCTAATGGTCCTAAATACTGGAGTATGGGTGTGTTACATGTATTAGCATTATACTGTATGTATTGCACACTATGCAGCTACAAAGTCCATGGTCCTGGGTATATAAAATGGAATCCAAATGCAGCCATCACACAACAATGGGGTTCACAACTAGCACAGGCAGAAACTAATGACAGAACCCAAATAATTCGATAAAATGTGATACATTTTTACCCCTGGCTTTATTCAAGTGATAAAAACCCAAGAACAGTCGCATGTTAACACACAGTTTATAATAAAACCCTCTTCTGAGGAACTTTAGTCCAGACCCCAACATGACTCTACTGGAGCTTTAAAAAACATCCCACAAGTAGGATGAGGTATCATGGGATAAAAACATAACCCCTACCCAAATCCCCCCCTGTCCAGCAACTTGATGGTCCTTGTATGCCACGCATTAAAAACCTGTTTTATTTTATTTATTTATTTCAGGTACTTATATAGCGCCGTCAATTTACGCAGCACTTTACATATATATTGTACATTCACATCAGTCCCTACCCTCAAGGAGCTTACAGTCTAAGGTCCCTAACTCACATTCATACATACACATACTAGGGCCAATTTAGACAGGATCTAATTAACCTACCAGCATGTCTTTGGAGCGTGGGAGGAAACCGAAGTACCCAGAGGAAACCCACGCAGGCACAGGGAGAACATGCAAACTCCAGGCAAGGAGTGGAGTTATTAGCCGCTCCTTTAGTCATTAGGAATTCTGTAAATAAGCCATCCCACTGGTTTTCAGTCTATAATGATCAATGTCCTCTATCTTCCAAAGTGAAAGAAACTGTACATCAAGAGATTAGTAAAGAACAGATTATAACAATGGAGCACAACTCACTTCACTCTCAGCTAACTTGTCTCTTAACACAGTTGCAGTATTTCCCTTAAGACTAGCCGTATTAGATGTTGAGTTTTTTTTTTTTTTTTAAATGAAGCTGGGCATGTCAGACACTCCTTAGGGAAAGACATTACAGACACCCTGGAAATGGAATCTTTTTTCTCTGCAAGAGACAACTTAGCTGTGAGCCTGCAGCTGAGCTGACCAACCCACTGAAGACCGAGATGGAAGATGCAGCATGGGTGGAATCTACTGGGTGGATCCAGCCCCCACATTTAATTCTTTGAGTAGTCTTTAGCTTCACTGCCTGTTTCATTCAGAATGGTCGTCCTGACCAAGGCCTCAGTAACAGCGTAGGGGTCACAGTTGGCTGCTGGGCGGCGATCTTCAAAGTAGCCAAAGCCTTCCTGTCCGACCTGGCGTGGGATACGAATACTGGCACTACGGTTGGCCACACCAGCTGAAAATTCATGGATGCTGGCGGTTGCATACTGCCCTGTCAGGCGCCGAGAGTTGTCCTTCCCTCCGCGTGGGTCATAGACACTGATGTGGTAGTTGTGACGCTTTCCTAGTTTCTCAATGGCGTCTTCTATGTGTCTGGGGGGACAATAAAGAAATACTGAATCAAACTGGTGTGTAAACAGGTCACTGTTGAATCTCAATTTGACACCATTAATCATGGATAGAATTGGTCACTGCCAACACTAAGGGTTTTGTCATTTAGTAAAAATGTGCAATAGTAAACTATTCCATCCTTTGTGAAAATCTAACATCAGTTGGGACTGCTACATGTGATAAAAGAATATTGCACTAGATACATATTACTGTAAATGGTAACAACATCAAAAGCTAGTTTTTTAACATCTCGGCTCTATTGATAGAGGGCAACATTAATTATGATAGAATAGTATTCTTAACGGTCAATTTGAAATATATATATATATATATATATATATATATATATATATATATATAGTGAAGGATCAGCTCTTGTGGGGACCACCTTTCCTGGGAAAAGGGTAGTTGAGACTACAGTTTCTTAAAATCTGGCTTGCAGCCAGGTTTATTGGAACAAAGGTTGCATTTTAAAACAAACAAGACATAAGATAAATCCTGGTCATCCAGGCTTTAACTAAATAATTCAGGATACCTCTCTAAGCAGTGTTGGGCTTCTCCCAAACACCCATAAAACAAAGTTAGTGCAAACCTTTCTTTTAGTCCCAAAGTACAAAGCTCCGTTTGTCAGCTCTCTCAGGCTGATCACTCTCAGAGTCCCAGGGCAGAGCAAACCCTTGCTCTCTTCCTGGTCATTTAAACCAGTGGTTCTCAGCCCTGTCCTCAAGTACCCCCAACAGGCCAGGTTTTGGGAATTTCTCTTAGATAAAATAGCTGTCCAAAATACCAAGCCATTGACTAATTTAAAGCACCTGTGCAAGATGAAGGAAAACCTGCAAACATGGGCTGTGGGGGGTACTTGAGGACAGGGTTGAGAACCATTGATTTAAACTACAGCTGAGCAAGGACTTTAGTGGATCCAAAAATCCGGTCCAGAAACAACCCTGCCAGAGTGACTGATAAAGCCCGGGCTGGATCCCACTTCAGTCTCTTCCAAATGAACACATGCGAGGTGACACAGTGTCCATCTATTAGTTTTCCTCGCATAATGTCACTATATACACAGTATCTCACAAAAGTGAGTACACCCCTCACATTTTTGTAAATATGTTAATCTATCTTTTCATGTGACAACACTGAAGAAATGACACTTTGCTGCAATGTAAAGTAGTGAGTGTACAGCTTGTATAACAGTGTAAATTTGCTGTCTCCTCAAAATAACTCAACTTATAGCCATTAATGTCTAAACCGCTGGCAACAAAAGTGAGTACCCCCCTAGGTGAAAATGTCCAAATTGCGCACAATTAGCCATTTTCCCTCCCCGGTGTCATGTGTTTAGTTAGTGTTACAATGTCTCAGGTGTGAATGGGGAACATGTGTGTTAAATTTGGTGCTATCGCTCTCACTCTTTCATACTGGTCACTGGAAGTTCAACAGGGCACCTCATGCCAAGAACTCTCTGAGGACCTGAAAAAAAGAATTGTTGCTCAACATAGAGATGGCCTAGGCTATAAGAAGATTGCCAAGACCCTGAAACTGAGCTGCAGCAAGGTGGCCAAGACCATTTGGCGGTTTAACAGGACAGATTCCACTCAGAACAGGCCTCGCCATGGTCAACCAAAGGAGTTGAGTGCACATGCTCAGCATCATATCCAGAGGTTGTCTTTGGGAAATAGACTTATGACTGCTGCCAGCATTGCTACAGAGGTTGAATCAGTGGGGGGTAAGCCTGTCAATGCTCAGACCATATGCCGCTCACTGCAACAAATTGATCTGCATGGCTGTCATCCCAGAAGGAAGCCTCTTCTAAAGATGATGCACAAGAAAGCCCGCAAACAGTTTGCTGAAGAGAAACAGACTAAGGAAATGGATTACTGGAACCATGTCCTGTGGTCTGATGAGACCAAGATAAACTTATTTGATTCAGATGGTGTCAAGCGTGTGTATCGGCAACCAGGTGAAGAGTACAAAGACAAGTGTGTCTTGCCTACAGTCAAGCATGGTGGTGGGATGTCATGGTCTGGGGCTGCATGAGTGCTGCCCGCACTGGGGAGCTACAGTTCATTGAGGGAACCATGAATGCCAGCATGTACTGTGACATACCAAAGCAGAGCATGATCCCTTCCCTTCAAAGGCTGGGCCGCAGGGCAGTATTCCAACATGATAAAAACCCCAAACGCACCTCCAAGATAACCACTGCCTTGCTAAAGAAGCTGAGGGTAAAGGTTATGGACTGGCCAAGCATCTCTCTAGACCTAAACCCTCTTGAGCATCTGTGTGGCATCCTCAATCAGAAGGTGGGGGAGTGCAAGGTCTCTAACATCCACCATCTCCGTGATGTCATCATTGAGGAGTGGAAGAGGACTCCAGTGGCAACCAACCGCCAAGTCGCAGAGCCTGAAGCAGTTCAACGGGAGGCAAATCACCAACAGTTGGAGGCAAATCACAAGGCCATTGCAGCCCAGCGGGAGGCAAATCACCAGGACATTGCAGCCCAGCAAGAGGCGAATCGCCAGGACATTGCAGCCCAGCAGGAGACAAATCTATAATTTGCGGAGGCCCTGGTGGAGTTAAAGAAGGGGTCCGCATCTCCTTTGCCGGTGGAACAGAAAATGGTGCATGCCAGCTATTACCTGCAGAAGATGACACCTTCAGATTATGTGGAAACTTACCTAGCAACTTTTGAAAGAGTTGCTATTCCAGAAGGATGGCAAATAGAGCAAAGGGCAGGACTACTAGAGCCCTTTCTGAAAGGAAAACCCCAAAAGCCCTATTATGACCTGGAATCAGAGGCTGCCCAGGATTATGAGACACTGAAAGCTGAGATGCTTGCACGCATGGGCGTCACCATTGCAGTCTGAGCTCAACGGGTGCATCAGTGGTCATACAGTACTGACAAGCCACCCCACTCCTAAATGTTTGACTTAATACACGTCAGCAAGAAGTGGCTGCAGCCAGAGACTTTGCCAGGTCCTAAGATTGTGGAGCGCGTGGTCATGGACCATTATTTACGTGCGCTCCGTGCCACTTTGAGGAAGTGGGTCAGGCATGGGGACCCTAAGATGGCAAACCAGCTGGTGGACCTGGTGGAGAGATATACTGCGGCCGTGGACTTGTTGAACCCACCCGTGCCCCACTCCAAGGTCTCTAGGGGTGAAAACTCACCCAGAGGATCCAGTAAGACTGTTCCAGGGTTCAAGGGCATGGGGAAAAACCACAAGTCTGTTGCTACAGATAATTAAACTATGGGCTCAGGACCTGGAGACTGGCCAAACAGGTCAGGAAGGTCTCTGAGGCCGTTTAGAGCAGTGGTTCTCAACCCTGTCCTCAAGTACCCCCAACAGGCCATGTTTTGGGAATTTCTCTTAGATAAAATAGCTGTCCAAAATACCAAGCCATTGACTCTGATTTAAAGTACCTGTGAAAGATAAAGGAAAACCTGCAAACATGACCTGTTGGGGGGTACTTGAGGACAGGGTTGAGGACCACTGGTTTAGAGGACTGGGTACAGAACACATAAAATGTTATCGCTGCCATGCGTTAGGTCAGATTGCTGCTAACTGTTCCCTAAATGATTAACCAATCCAATGTGATAATGCTTATTTGAAAAAACTGCATTGCGTCAGAGATGCATGGAAAAACAAATGTGTATGATTTCAGTTGATGGAAAGCACTCACTGCTCTGCTAGATTCTGGTAGTGTTGTGACATTAGTCAAAGGTGATTTTGTAAATCCTGAAAAGTTATATCCTAGCACTATTGGGGTTATTTGCATACATGTTGACCCATGTGACTACCAGACTGCTGTGGTTGAATTTGATACCCCTTGGGGCACTGTGACACATTCAGTGGGAGTGGTACCCTCACTTCTTCATGAAGTCCTAGTGGGGAGAGATTTTCCACACGTTTGGAGCTTATGGTGAAACAAAGGAGTCAGGACGACAGAGCTCCCCCTGCTGAGGAAACACTGGAACTCACTCCAGACCCTTTTGATTACAAAATTGAAAGGGAAACTGTTGGTGTGTCTAACAGAGGGGTAGATTTTTTTCCTTTTGCTGTAATGGCTGGGGAGCAGGAGGAGCTGGATTACAGCCCCCAGCTTGAGGATAATGAACAAGGAATTATCTCTGACTCGAATAGTGAGAGTGGACAGAATGTAGTGTCTGATATAGAAGTTTGGAAAGATTATTTTTGTATGGAACAATTAAGAGACTCCACACTCAGAGCCAGACAAAACATTAAAATGATTGATGGCGAACTTGTTTAACCCAATGTATGGGGTGTCTTTTCCCTACATGGCTCTTAAAAATACCTTGCTGTATTAAGTGGTAAAGCAAGGGGAGGAGGAGGTAGAGCAATTAATGGTTCCCAAACCCTATCGCCGGATGATATTAGATTTGGCCCATGGTCATATAATGGGTGGACATCTGGGTATAGAGAAAACTAAAGAAAGAATAACCCAGAGATTCTTTTGGCCTGGGTTACATGCAGATGTCAAAGAATATTGTGTTTCATGCCCAGAGTGTCAGTATTCTGTGCCATCGCCCCATTCTTGCAGTCCGCAGGTACCCTAACCTATAATTGAAGTTCCTTTTGAAAGAATTGGCATTAATCTGGTGGGACCAGCAGTAAAGTCTGCCCGAGGCCATCAGCACATACTGGTAATACTGGACTATGCCACACGGTATCCTGAAGCCATTCCCTTGCGTAAAAAAATACCTCAGCTAAGGCTATACCATACCTCATGTTTGCCATACAAGAGTTACCTCAGGCATCTACAGGTTATTCTCCTTTTGAACTACTGTATGGTAGACATCCCCTGGGATTGCTAGATGTCGCAAAACAAACATGAGAGGGAGTGTCAACGCCTTACAGAAGTGTCATTGAGCATATCTCACTGATGCAAGCTACAATCGAGGCTGTCATGCCGCTTGTACGGGAACATATGGAGCAAGCCTAGGAGGCCCAGAGAAGGGTTTATAATCGGGGTGCCACGACCAGGTCCTTCAACCCGGGGGATAGAGTGCTGGGACTAGTTCCCACAGTTGAGAGTAAATTCTTAGCCAAATGGCAAGGTCCTTTTGAAATTATGGAAAGAACAGGGGAAGTAAACTACAAAGTTTACCAGCACAGAGAAAAGGAAACCAGAACAAATATATCATGTTAATCTCTTGAAACCTTGGAAGGACAGAGAGACTTTACTGGCAGGGCCAACCCCCCAAAAGGACATGGCCCCCATGACAGCTGAGGTACCCATAACTGAAACTTTGTCAGTGGCCCAACAAAAGAACATTAAAGAGTTTGTGAGTAAGAATAGAGACTTTTTCTCTCACCTACCCGGACTGACCACAGTTATACAGCATGACATAATTTACGGAACCAGGTGTTCACGTAAATGTAAAGCCCTATAGAATACCCGAGGCTAGACAGGAAGCCGTTGCAAATGAAATGAGTTTCACAGTGACTGGTCAAATCCCAAGGTTATGGTCCCAAAGCCAGACGGCACTATGAGGTTTTGTAATGATTTCAGGAAGTTGAATATAGTGTTCACATTTGATGCATACCCAATGCCTCAGGTCGACAAGCTCAGAGACAGGGCCGATCCTGGGCGGGTGCCTGGGGTGCACTGCACCCAGGCGCCTCAGAGGTGGGGGCGCTGAAGAGCCAGAGTGCTCCCATCCCTCCTCCTCTCCTGGTGTGATCGTCCCTAGTTTATTCTATGCCTCCCCCCACTAGGGACCGGGGGTCACATGTGGCAGCAGGGATCTTTCTCTCGCCCTCTCCTGTGTCCTCTCCCCCACATGCAGCTGCAGCCCAGCCTGCACAGCGAAGGAAGCACAGCACAGGAGAGCAGAGAGACAACATTACGGAGAGAGGATCCGCCCCGCCCACCTAGGCACTGCTGCTGTGCTGGGCTCCAGGGCCCTGCTGCCACCCACCCAGCCTCCATTCAGGGCGGAAGATTGTGGCAATTCTCAGGGTGCCCTGCCACTACTGCTTGTGATGTAGCCAGGACCTGACAGGAGGCAGAAGATCAGGCCACCAGCTAACTACCAGGAGGAGAGGTAAGTGAGCCGACATAGAAGCTTAGCAAAGTCCTTAGTGGGATGACTGGGGTCAAAATTTTTGTGAAGGGGGGGGGTGTTATTTGTATAGAAT
>BLSH010359798.1:1832871-1844715 GCA_018402905.1 Glandirana rugosa
TCTCGGAAGAAAACCACCATAAACTATTGGCGACGCAGTAAAGACTAGCGGCGAT
This sequence comes from Glandirana rugosa, assembly GCA_018402905.1. NCBI lineage: Eukaryota > Metazoa > Chordata > Amphibia > Anura > Ranidae > Glandirana > Glandirana rugosa. The sequence continues at coordinate 1,832,927 of BLSH010359798.1, forward strand.
ATTTGTTTTCTTCTCGTTGTTAAATCGTTTTTTTTGGTTTAAAGAGTGAAAAAGGATTTTATGTTTAGGTTTTTTTTATATTTTTTTGTAAAAAAAAGTGGCAAAAACCGGCTAAATATAAGAAGGAGTATAAACGCTAATTTTTTTAGCGTTTGCCGCAAATAACTAACCAAACGCGTTTTCACCAGCGCAAATGCCTACTACTCTTATTGCGCAAACCAATCAATAAACGCCGTTTGCGATTTTTTTAATCGCAAATATGAGGAAGAATATAAATCGGCCAAAAACGGTGAAAAAAAATGTTTTTTTATATTTTTTTTGGATTTGTATTTTAGGAAAAAGTGAGAAATTTGGTTTTTTTTGCTAAATTGTTGCTCTTCTTTTGTTTATAGCGGCGATCAGAAATGACGCAGCGGTTATCAAATACCACCAAAAGAAGGCTCTATTTGTGGGAAAAAAAGGACGCAAATTTCGTTTGGGTACAACGTCGCACGACCGCGCAATTGTCAGTTAAAGCGACGCAGCGCCGAATCGCAAAAAGGGCTCCGGTCCTAAAGCTGGAAATCCTTCCGGGGCTGAAGTGGTTAACACCCTCCTTGCCCGGCCTGTCAGTTTAAGTGGACGGCCATGTCTTGGTAGGTTTGCAGTTGTACCATACTCATTCCATGTTTGGATAATGGATTTAACAGGGCTCCGTGAGATGTTCAAAGCTTGGGATATTTTTTTATAACCTAGCCCTGCTTTAAACTTCTCCACAACTTTATCCCTCGCCTGTCTGGTGTGTTCCTTGGCCTTTGTGAGGCTGTTTGTTCAGTAAGATTCTCTAACAAACCTCTGAGGGCTTCACAGAACAGCTGTATTTATACTGAGATTAAATTACACACAGGAGTATTATATTTACTAATTATGAGACTTTTAAAAGGCAATTGATTCCACTAGTTAAGGGTATTAGAGTAAAGGGGGCTGAATACAAATGCACGCCACACTTTTCACATATTTGTAAAAAAAACGTTGAAAACCATTTGTCATTTTCCTTCCACTTCACAATTATGTGCCACTTTGTGTTGACAAAATGTGGAAAATTTCAAGGGGTAGGAATACTTTTTCAAGGCACTTGATGCAGTATATATATATATATATATATATATATATATATATACGCGCACACACACATAAATGCATATACATATACACTGATATACACACTGCTCAAAAAATTAAAGGTACACTTTTTAATAAGCGTATAGTATCAAGTCAAGTAAACTCCTGGGCTATCGATCTGGTCAGCTAAGGTGCAGAGGGCATTGTTAATCAGTTTCAGCTGCTGAAATTAACAGGTGCACTAGATGGGCAACAATGAGATGACCTCCAAAGCAGGAATGGTTTTACAGGTGGAGGCCATGGACATTTTTTTCCCTACTCATCTTTTCTGACTGTTTTTCACTAGTTTTGAATTTGGCTAGGGTCACTCCTCCATGGTGGTACATCAATACCTGCCATTGCCAGAAGGTTTGCTGTGTCTCCCAGCACAGTTTCAAGAGCATGGAGGAGATTCAAGGAGACAGGCAGTTACTCTAGGAGAGCTGGACAGGGCTGTAGAAGGTCCTTAAACCATCAGCAGGACCGGTATTTGCTCCTTTGTGCAAGGAGGAACAGGATGAGCATGGCCAGGGCTGGCCCAGAGACATTGTGCTGCTTGGGTCCAAGAATGAAATGCTGCCCCCCCACCCCCATAAAAAAAAAAACACTCCCACCAAAAGGCCCCCCACATCCATTATTTTATATCATGATAATTAAAACTTAAATTTAATTTATCAGGAATTCAGATTTACATGCAACAGCACCTTGTCTATATGCAAAATGATATGACATACCATTATGTACAATTCCAAGGGACGGGCTAGGCAGTATAGGGGCAGGCTAGGGTAATCTATAGACAGGCTAGGGTAGTATATAGACAGGCTAGGGTAGTATATAGACAGGCTAGGGCAGTATAGGGGCAGGTGGAGGGCCGTTATGATACGCAAAACAGCTGAAAAAAAAATCTTGGGCCGACAAATTGCAGGGTAAATAGTGGTTCAATTTTCTGCCCCTCTCAAAGTGCTGCCTAGGTCCAATGGACCCACTGGGACCCATGGTAGGGCGGCCCTGAGCACGGCCAGAGCCATACAAAATGACCTCCAGCGGGCCACTGGTTATAATGTCTCTAACCAAACAATCAGAAACAGACTTTATGAGGGTGGCCTGAGGTCCTCTAGTGAGCCTTGTGCTCACTGCCCGGCACCGTGGAGCTTGATTGGCATTTGCCATTAAACACCAGAATTGGCAGGTCCGCCACAGGCGCCCTGTGTTTTTCACAGATGAGAGCAGTTTCACCCTGAGCACATGTGACATAAGTGGAAGGGTCTGGAGAAGTTGTGGGGAACATTAAGCTGCCTGTAACATTGTTCAGCATGACCGGTTTGGTGGTGGGTCAGCGATGTTCTGGGGAGGCATGTCCATGGAGGGACAGACAGACCTCTACAGGCTAGACAATGGCACCCTGACTGCCATGGGGTGAATTCCTGGGTTCCTCCTGGTGTACGACAGCCCCATGTGGCGAGATTATGCAACCAGTTCCTGGAAGATGAAGGTATTGATACCACTGAATGCCCCCCACGCTCCCCTGACCTAAATCCAATAAAACACCTCTGGGACATTATGTTTCGGTCCATCCGTCGCCGCCAGGTTGCACTTCAGTCTGTTCAGGACCTCAGTGATGCCCTGGTCCAGATCTGGGAGGAAATACCGCAGGACAGCAACTGTTGTCTCATTAGGAGCATGCCCCAATTTTGTCAGGCATGCATACAAGCATGTAGGGGCCATATAAACTACTGAGTACCATTTTGAGTTGCTGCAATGAAATTTCAGCAAAATGGACTAGCCTGCTGAATCATTTTTTCACTTTGATTTTCAGGATGTCTTTGAATTCAGTCCTCTGTGGGTTGATAATTTTCATTGCCATCAAAGGATGTGGCATCCTTTCGTTCCTAACACACTACCTAGACCATATCAGTAGAGATATCCAGCAGGAAATTTTTCCCCATTGAGATCTGATGTGTTTTCACAGTGTTCCTTAAATTTTTTGAGCAGTATATATATATATACACACACACACACACACACACACACATATATATATGTGTGGGGTGCCCCCTGCTTAGGTAAGAGCTAGTGAGGTTTTTTTTTTTTTGCTAAGGTGAGTAAAATTTATTCAGGCCTGAGTGCAGGCCTGATTGTTTTTGTTTCTGGGCTGGGAGTGGCTCAGGTAGGACTGGATGATTCACATATGAGGTCACCAGGGCCTCCGTCTTTCCAGAAGCTGATGGAGAATTCTGGACAGAGAGATGGGAGGGAGGTGTAGCCACCTGGGGTATTCCAAGGAGCCCTAACCAATCCCCAATCGGGATTGGCAGGGGGCAGGCCTCCTCAAATACCCAGGGTCAGCCCAGTCTGGGAGGAGTGAGTTCGGATGGAAAAGCTGGAGTATAGCTGAGGTCTTACCGGGGAGCCCCCAGTCTGGGGGGGGGGGGTGACCTTGAGGCCTGGGGCTCCGGTGTATCCAGGATAGTGGGATCCTGGATGCGAATCACAAGGGAGCAGGAGAACAACAGACAGTGCTACAGGAGAAGCTCAGCAAGGAATCCACCGGTGGTCGGTGAGTGAGACACACACTGGAAAGCTGTAGAGGCATGCCGGAGCGGATTGGGGGTGAGAGACAATCTACAAAGGATGCAGAAGGGACTGTGGTGTCATGGCGGGAGTGGAAAAGGCCGTCACAGCTGAAGTGGCTGACAGGGCCTGGAGCAAGAGGATGGGCTGGGAGTAGTAGTCCATCGGGCCAACTAGCACAGTAGTATTTTTCTACACAAATGGGGGCCAACTTTCCCTACCTGTAATGGATGGTTCGGATGTCCTGCTCACAACATGGCAGGCCTCACCATGTGCTAGTCAGACTGAAGAAACATTGGAGGCTAGTAAATTTCCTTCTGGGCCTAACTTGGAGAAAAGTACTGTGCAGGAGAGAGGAACTGGAGTCTGTAGAAGCAAGTGATGTGCTGGAGGAAGAGATGTGATTTATATACAGAGGTGTATATAGAGGTCCCGTGTAAATTTTGAACTAATTCTTTGGGCATCCACAACATCCCAACTCCCATCCAAGTTCAATTCCCCCAATAAAACAAAGTACCGGCCTGTTCTGTGACTTTGAAGCGGTATGGATGCGATTGAGGGCAGTGTGAGCAGGTGAACCACAACACTCAGCCACCCCTGAGGGGGCTATTGGCTATATATATATATATATATATATATATTTTTTTTTTTTTTTTTTAATTCATATTATGTGACGTTAGGCGAGGTGCCACAATGGCGCCCCGCATGCGATCATTTTGAGGCAACTAGTGAGACTACGACCCGGGTTTTGCCGGCCACCGTGGCAGAGCTGGTTCCAGCCTGGTCTTTCTGGTCCACTCAAACCCCTCTCCACCTGCATTTAATGACCAGGAAGATAACAGAGGAAAGCTTGATCCTGCATCTCAGAGGGAGAAAGCTGAGAGAGCTCTGTGTGCTAATTTGCACTCTAAGAACAAAGTTTGCAATGTGCTTATGTTTTGTGGGTGTCGGGGATAGCCCCACACTGTATAGAGAGGAATCTGTTTGTAGTGTAGGGCCAGACGGCGAGGTTTTGTTTTCTGTTTTTGTTTGTGTTTTGAACTGGCAAACCTGAAATAATAAAAACTAGCAAGCCGCCAGATTTTAAAGAGACTGACATCCATGCTGAATCTTTTCTCCTGAAAAGTGATCCCCACAAACTAATCTCCCACACATGGGAGTTGAGCATGGCAACTTTCAAAGATAGAGGAAATGTTGAAGGCCCTGCTGCAAGCCAATACACCAACCTCCAGGTCACAGAGGCCGCTGCAGCTCAGCGAGAGGAGAGTCGCCAGGCCATTGCAGCTCAGCGAGAGGAGAGTTGCCAGGCTATCGCAGCACAAGTGGCTCAACAGGAGATGAATCGACGGTTTGCAGAGGCCCTGCTGCAGTTAAAAAAAGGGCCTGCACCTCCCATGACAGTGAAACCAAAGCTGGTACGTGCTTCTTATCACATCCAGAAGACGTGAAGGCGTACCTCACGACCTTTGAAAGAGTCGCACTTCGCGAAGGATGGCCAAAAGAACAGTGGGCCGGACTGCCAGCACCATTCTTGACCGGCGAACCCCAAAAAGCCTATTTCGATCTGGAAACAGATAAGGCCCAGGACTATGAGACTCTAAAGGCAGAGATACTCACATGCATGGGGTCACCATGGCAGTCTGGGCCCAGCACGTGCATCAGTGGACCTATCGCACCGACAAGCCACCCCTTTCGCAGATGTTAGACCTAGTTCACCTTACCAGGAAATAGCTACAGCCAAAGACTTTGCCCGGTCCCCAGATTGTGGAGCGTGTGGTCATGGACCGCTATCTACGGGTGCTCCCTGCTGCTTTGAGGAAATGTGTCAGCCATGGGGACCCCAAAACTGCAAGACAACTGGCGGACCTTGTCGAGAGATACACGACTGCTGAGGACTTGTTGCGCCCATCTGCGCCGCACTGCAATATGTCTAGAGGTGAAAGATCGTCTGGCGGGCCCGGTAAGACTGTTCCAGGGTTCAGGGGCGTGGGGAAATTTGATGAAACTGATACAGTTAAAGAAACTGGGTGCTCTAGACCTGGAGACTGGCCAAAGAAGCCAGGAAGGTCTTGGGGACCCTTGAGAGGATTGGGTATAGAAAACATACAGTGCTACCGATGCCATGAATTGGGACATATTGCTGCCAATTGTCCCCTGAATGATGAACCCATGCAATGTGATAACGCTTATATGAAAAGACGCATTTCTCTTTTTTCACAGGTCGCATGTATAGCATCATGCTCAAGTCGCATGGAGAAGCAAATGTGATTGTGATGTGAGCAGTCGTGTGTTGATGTGTGCTCCGGCTCTTTCATCCTGTTGAAAACGTAGGCTGATTGCCCTAATTACTCCCTGGACCCACGTCCTGTATGTCGGATGGCTTGACAACTGGTTGGCTAACTAGGTTTGGACGGTAGCCTGCTCGACAGACTGAGTATTCTAGTGAGACTGAACATCCTTCCCTTGGATTTGCTGCCTTTAAACTCACCACAAACTGCTCTCATCTCTTGAATCTTCTGTGCTTGGCTGATCCGTTGTTTGCTTACCGTGATTCAGAGTAGTGTCTCATCCTCGTTTTGGTCCTCTTCCGAGGTGTGTGGCGGTGGATACCTGGAGGTAGTGGAGGCCATCGTGAATTTAACACCGCTCCTTGACGGGCGACCCCAGTCCTGGCTCCTTTCCGCTGCTTGGTCCAGAGGTAGTGGACGAAGGACGGGAGATGCACCCAGAAGCCCTGCAGCTTTGCAGAATCCGCTTGATATCGGCTGCAGTTGGGTCTATCACCAAGAGCCTTTGGAACTCGTAGCGAGGCTTTGCTCCGTCATACGGCTCCTTTCGTGGACTCGGAGACACTTGGGAATACCAGGGAGTACTCGGGAAAAACCGGGTGTGTTCGGAGGTGTTCTGGAACGCTCGGAGTTAGCGGTACTCGGTGAAGCCTGAACTGTTACACTACGCTCACAATAGCCCGGCGGAGTCAGGTCAAGAGCCAAGCTGAGAGCAGGGAATGACTTTTTAAAAGGGTGAGTGAAAGCAGAATATAAAGTTGAATACAAAATAGTGGAATATAAAAACGAATTGTGAATTGAATTGTGGACTGTGAACTGGGAACTGTGAAATGTGTGCTATAGAATTTTGACGGAAGGGGTTTTTTCCTTTTTCAATTAATAAAACCAGAAAACCAGCAAAACAGCAAAAGAAAGTAAGGAGGGGAGAGGGGAGAAAGAGGAAAAGAAAAATAGTAAAATAAATTGGTAAATGGTAAAAAAGTAGATCAAAGACTGTTAAAGAGGAAGGAGGAAAAAGGCAAAAGAAAAGGCAAAAGAGAGGAACGGAAATCCAAGACATGACAAAGAAAAAAAGATATGCAGGGGGCATCCAATACCAATTTCATGGCATCTACACAGGATACTAATGACCCTCCTCAATAAACGCAAAATGGCAAATCTGCGAAGGAAAAAGTTAAGGAATCCGCAGCTACCAAACTTGCACAATTTGCAACATTACCCAAAGAAAATGAAAGTGAACCTACTCAGCATACTCCTAGTGAAGTATTGGAGCAACACTGCAATAAGATGTATGCTACTACTTTAGATACATACCTGGCTCAAAATAGAAGTGAAAATAAAGAAATAGAGGAAAAGGTGGAACTTGGTACGGATAAACAATCTAATGGTCTACTTATATTGCCATCACCTCCATCATCCTTATCGTCATCATCATCAGAACACACCTTGTTGGATGTGTTAAAAGCAGTACAACAATGTCAAAACTCCTTATGTAATCTAACAGGGCAAATGCAAGGAATCAAAAAGGAATTTGTCTTGCTTTGTCAAGATATGCAAAAAATAAGGGAACGAACATCCGCATTGGAAGATCGAGCTAAGAAACTAGAGGATATGTCTCAGAATATAAATAAAAATGTCAAAGAAATAAAGAAAAAATCTGATACTAATGCTTAGAAATTAGAGGACTTGGAAAACAGTTTTCAACGCAATAATGTCAGATTGGTGGGGCTTCCAGAGCATGCAGAAGGTGCTAACCCAACAGAGTTTGCAGAAACATGGCTGTGGGAAACTATAGGGAAAGACCATCTCACCATGACCTTTTCGGTGCAAAGAGCACATCGGGTACCCTCTACCACCTGGAGCCCCACCATGACCATTTTTAGTGCGATTACTTGATCAAAGGGATAGAGCTCTTATTTTGTGAAGAGCTAGGGTGCTAAAGGAAGTTCTTTTCAATGGGACCAAAGTTATGTTTTTTCCCGATTTTTCCCCAGAAATTCAGAAACAGCGATCTAAATTTCAAGAAGTGAAGAAGAGACTGCAGAGACTGCAATTGTCATATTCAATGCTATACTCCAAACTTATGTATGCCAAACTTAGAGTAGTAGCGGGTGATGATGTTAGTTTTTTTGACACACCACTCGAGGCCACTGAATGGCTAGATAGACATTATAAATAAATAAAAATAAATTTGAATGGGAGGATATAGAATAGGTTGATAAGGGAATGGGGAAGCCCCTTTTTTTTCCTCTCTCCTTATCTCGCCTATTATACATATATTTACATGTGCAAATTGGGAGCTAAACGGTCTAATTTTTGTATTACTATATTGAGCCGGTAAAGAGAGCCCAGTTTCCGTCGGGAAATGTTTGTTTTGTAATTTTGGTGTTTTTTTCTCTTATTTTTGTATTTTCTTTTTTCTGTAGCTGTGCAATATTTACCAAATGACATGAATTTTTTTTTATGTCTTTTGGAAGTCGTACAGCCATGCGATAGAGCATTGGAGAATCCCTCTAATTATTGCTCTGGTTTCCCAAGGGAGACTAGAATATTAGCTTTTTTTTGTGTTGTTGATTTTGTCTATCCTAAGCAATGGTTGGTTATTGGGATCAGGTTAGAGGTAAATTTAGTTTGTGGGGCTATGTGTATTTATAAATATATTTGTGTAAAGGTCACTAAGAGGATTTGTGAAATCTCTAATGGAATAAGTGGGTATCGTGTGAGTATCTGTTTTGTTTTTTTATATTTTTATTTTTGTATGTTATTTTTTTTTTCTAACGCGCACCAGATTGTTAAATTATATTCCCTGCCACATAAAATATTGAGGGAACCCTGCCTGGTGATTGTACTGAGAGAGGTGTCTTGTTTCCCTAAATGGACATTTTTTAATCAATATCGTCTAGTCAAAAGAGACAAATGGGTATTATTTACGCAAGATCTCAAAACACTATATTATGATGGTTTCAATGCAAGTTTTGGTATCTTGGAATGTTAGGGGGTTTGGTGACCCAGTAAAGCGACAAGTAATGTTTACCACATTGAAACAGTTCTCTCCGTCTATTTGCCTGCAGGAGACGCACTTAAATATACATAAAATTAAATTATTTGAAACATGCACGCTATAGTAGACAATATCACGCTGTTTACACTACACACTCCAGAGATAGCTAATGATATTGACTTCTCATGCATGCAAGTACAGACACTAGGCACCGTTATATATTTATATACTATACAATGCATGGAAAGCCATACATGTTGGCTAATGTATATATTCCACCTCCATATTCACTGGTGGTACTTAAGGAATTCCTGAACTTTACCTCTGATAAAGCTGACGTCCCCTGGTTAATAGTAGGGTACTTTAATAATTACATTAATCCTCTTTTAGATAAATACGGGACGAATATGGGACAAACTCTGGAAGGTACCTCTTTTGCAGGATATGTGAAGGAAATAGGTTTGTTAGATATAAGGAGGATGCTACATCGTAATGTAAGAGAATATTCATGCTTTTCTAGTAATCATAAGCCCCTCTCCAGAATAGATTTAGCATTAGTTGCCCCAGCAATGTTACCAGTTATATCGGAGGCGACGTATGCAGCTAGAGGGTTGTCAGACCACTCGCCACTGGTTCTTAAGCTAAACTTATGTTCTATTCAGATTTGTACATTGTGGGAAATGTATCCTTATTGGTTTGACCTCTTCCCTTCCAAGGAGAGTATTTTATCTGATATTATGGCCTTTAGTGCGGTCAATAAGTTCACTGTAGCCTTTCGGGTATATTGGGACTCGTTAAAGGCCTACATAAGAGGACTATTTATTTCTCAAATCTCAAAAAATAAAAAAAGAACTAAAGCTTGGGAAAGATATGTGGCTGAGGCAGCACTACAGGCCGAAATTTTGTATATTGCAAACCCTACCATAGAAAACCAACAGTTGTGGATACAAAAACAACAAGAATACGCAGATATGTCACGTAAAAAAGCAGAGCAGAAACGCTTTTTCTTACAGCAACCCTATTTTGAAGACAGGGAAAATACAGGTCATCTTTTAGTAACAATAATAAAGGCCCAAAGTGATGAAATTGAAAGTAGCTTCAACTAAAAAAGTACGAACTACAACAGAGATATCTGTAGTGTTTCTGGAATTTTTTAAGAACCTGTATAGTGGTAAAAGTATCTTATAAAAGTACTGAAATGAAATACTTTCTTAATTCTATAACATTAAAAGAGATCCCTGTAGCTTATAAAGAGATATTAGATAGGCCTCTGACAATAGCGGAATTACAGGCTGCTTCTGCTAATATGCCCAATAATAAAACCCCAGGCGTAGATGGGCTGTCAAGTGAGGTCTATAAAGTTTACGGTGCTAAATTATTGCCAGAACTATTGGAGGTATTTAATTCAGCTTTGAAGTGTGGCCATCTTCCTCCCTCTATGAATGAGGTGATTATCATAGTTCTATTAACCAGTTCCCTACCGACGCATAGTAAAATGACGTCGGCAGGGACTGTTCCTCGATCCGGGAGGACGTCATATGACGTCCTCCGCTTCTCGCCGCTACTGCGGGCCCCCAGGGGCCCGCACAGCGGCGATCGCGGATCGCTCATCTGCCGGGGGGTTGTGTCCCCCCCAGATCAGGGTAAAGAGCCAATAAAATTGATTGGACACAGCCGGTCACAAACGAGCCTCACATGCACGCCGCTCGTGCGCGCCCCCGGGGGCGCGCAGCGCGGCGATTGGAGCTGAGGCTTGTCCCTCGGACAAAGCCCAGCTCTGATCCGTGTAAAGAGCCAATAAATTTGGCTCTTTACCACGTGACCGGCTGTGTCAATCACAGCCGGTCATGTGATGTAAACAAACCGCAGTAACAAGCTGTTACCGCGGTTCTCCCTGTCACACACCGATCGTATGTGACAGGGAGATTGCGGTAACAGCTCGTTACCGCTTACTGTACACCAAGCGCACTGATCACCCTCCCCCCCAATAAAGAGGACCTGTCACCACCCCATCAGAGTACCTATCACAGTCCATCAGAGTACCTGTCACCTGTCCATCATAGTACCCGAGTACCTGTCACCTGTCCATCAAAGTACCCAAGTACCTGTCACCTGCCCATCAAAGTACCTGAGTACCTGTCACCAGTCCATTAGAGTACCCGAGTACCTGTCACCTGTCCATCAGAGTACCCGAGTACCTGTCACCTATCCATCAGAGTACCCGAGTACCTGTCACCTGTCCATCAGAGTACCCGAGTACCTGTCACCTGCCCATCAGAGTACCAGAGTACCCGAGTACCTGTCACCTGCCCATCAGAGTATCCGAGTACCTGTCCCTCAGAGTACCCAAGTACCTGTCACCAACCCATCTGAGTACCCAAGTACCTGTCACCTGCCCATCTGAGTACCCGAGTACCTGTCACCAGCCCATCAGAGTACCGAGTACCTGTCACCAGCCCATCAGAGTACCCGAGTACCTGTCACAAGACCATCAGAGTACCTGAGTATCTGTCACCAGACCATCAGAGTACCCGAGTACCTGTCACCAGACCATCAGAGTACCCAAGTACCTGTCACCTGCCCATCAGAATACCCGAGTACCTGTCACCTGCCCATCAGACTATCCGAGTACCTGTCACCAGCCCATCAGCGTACCCGAGTACTTGTCACCAGCCCACCTGAGTACCCGAGTATCTGTCACCTGCCCACCTGAGTACCCAAGTACCTGTCACCTGCCCATCAGAGTACCCGAGTACCTCTCACCAGCCCATCAGAGCACCCGAGTACCT
>BLSH010359801.1:22955-37644 GCA_018402905.1 Glandirana rugosa
CCCGTTTCCTTAGAAATTCGTGACCAACCAATACTAAATCCACACCCAAGATGGAGGCTTAACTCAGCTCTACTGGAAAATGAGGGCTCATTCCAAGAGATTGTACGGGAGCGTAAATTTTTCTTTGAAACCAATGACAACCCTGATACTAATAGGTTTTCTCTTTGGAATGCATATAAAGCTTACATGAGAGGAGTTATGATCAAAATTGCTTCATTTAAAAGGAAGCAGAGGTCAAGGCAAATCGATGAAACTCTAGCCGCCTTATCTTCTAAAGAGGCTGCAAACAAAACAAATCCAAATCCCCTTCTCACCCAAGAACTAACACAAATTAGACAGAAATTACGGTCGCTGTTATTGTTTAAATTTGAAAATTCTTTAAAAGTTTTAAAAGCAAAATCCTACGGGTTGCATAATAAAGCGGGAGCATGGCTAGCTAGACAAGTCAAAACCAAACAAGCTACACAAAAAATACAGTGCTTATCCCACCCTACTACTGGGAAATTAGTAACCAACCCCAAAGAGATAGCCAACGCTTTTGCAACCTATTACCAAAGCCTGTACGACCTAAATGGGGATGCACAAACCCCACAACCAACCCAAGAACTAATTAACCAATTCTTAGCTTCATCCACCATCCCTAAACTCAGTGAGTCCCAACTTCAAGCCATCTCCCAACCCATCTCTGTTCAAGAAATTAACTATATCATTCTCAAACTTCCTAATAATAAATCCCCGGGTGAAGATGGCTTCACAAATTAATTTTTCAAGCGTCTAGCGACAGACATCTCCCCCCATCTAAAATCAATCTTCGATCTTGCCTTTACCTCTGGCTCTTTTCCAAAAGAAATGTTGAATGCGGTTATTATTACTCTTCCCAAACCAGACAAAGATCTAACCTCCCCCACCAGCTATAGACCTATTTCATTGCTCAATGTTGACGTGAAAATTTATGCGAAACTACTCGCTCTAAGATTGCAAGGGGTTCTGACACATCTGATACATCCGGATCAGGTGGGGTTTGTCCCCGGTAGGCAAGCGCCTGATGCTACTAGACGTCTGATTGACATAATCCACCAGGTAAACTAAAAAAAAACGCCTTCTCTGCTGCTATCGTTGGACGCAGAGAAGGCGTTTGATAGAGTGCACTGGGGGTATCTCAGATCGGTTTTGGAAACTTTTGGGATCACGGGTCCACTCCAAACAGCTATTATGTCTCTATACTCCAAACCCTCTGCTACTGTACTCACATCTGGGGTGCCCTCGGATACTATTTACATAAGAAATGGGACAAGACAGGGGTGCCCCCTATCTCCAATTATATTCACTCTTTTGATGGAACCTCTAGCAAATAAAATACGTTCAAATTCACACATCAAAGGCATAACAGTAAGTGGGCAAGAACAGAAGATCAGCTTGTTTGCTGACGATGTCATGCTTTTGATGTCTGACCCAGAACATTCCCTACCAGAGGTATATAATACTCTAGTAGAATACAGTAAAGTATCATACTATAAACTAAACCCCTCCAAATCTCAAATTCTAAGCATCTATATACACCCAACAACCCAATCACGCATCCAAAAAAAATTCCCATTCAACTGGGCCAACACATCCATACCCTTTCTAGGTACCCGCCTAACAGCTCACACGTCACAACTATTCAAACATAATTACAAACCCTTTTTGGATAAACTACCCCAAATGCTAAACTCCCTTAGATCACAACACCTCTCATCGGCAGGCAGGATAGCAACTTTGAAAATGCTAATTCTTCCTAAACTTCTATATTTGTTCAGAACACTCATTATACCTCTACCAAAAGTTTTCCTAACGTCAATCCAAAAGCAGTTCAACCAGTACATCTGGAGACGCAAACCACCCAGATGCTCATTCAAAATATTGATGAGGCAAAAAAAAACAGGGGGACTAGGCACCCCGAATATAACAAACTATTACAAAGCATGTATACTTGACCAACTTAAGTACTGGTGGTCATCTTCTAATTAAAAACTATGGGCCTCCCTTGAAACAACATACTCCCCTACTAATAGCCTACAAACGATTTTGTTCGCCGCCCAACTTGGCATAACTCAACCCTCTGACCTGTCTGCTCCAGCTATACAAGCGTCATCTGAGGCTTGGTCGGAGCTCCTAAACTCACCCTCCCTAGATGACCATACGCAAAGGATAGAAGTTCCACTAACAGTTCTAAAACATGGTATTCCACATTTAAACCTAGCTCCTTGGCACAATGCAGGGATCGTTTTACTAAAAGACCTATTAGAGGACACTAAAGTAAAACCATTTGAAACCCTTCAAAATATATTCCATATTGCCCCACAACACTTATTTGACTATGTAAGGATCAGCTCATACCTTACACACCTCAAATTCCCAACCTCAATACATATCCCCACTCAAGTGTTTAAATATATAAGCTCCACCGAAACCTTGATAAAAGGAATCTCTATGTTCTACACTCTCTTACAAAACCTTACCATCCCCCCTAAATCTTCCTCCATGGTAAAATGGGAAGCAATTTTGAATCAAACTTTCTCCATAGACTCCTGGAACTCAGCTTTCTCCAACACGTACTCAGCCTCTAAATGCACTAATCACTGGGAACTCTACCAGAAATCACTACATTTTTGGTACTTTACCCCCGCCAAGCTCTCCAGGGTCTATCCCAACGTTACGGATAGATGCTGGAGAGGTTGTGGTGAAACAGGTGACCTATATCATATACTGTGGTCTTGTAAATCGCTAAAATCATTCTGGAATAAAATTTTTGTCCTCATATCGGAGCTCTGTAAATCCCAGATTTCCCCACAACCCGAATTAGCGATTCTGCATCTAAACAGCCAATCGCTACACAAAAAAGTAAGATCAGTAGTGATCCAACTTCTACTGGCAGCCAAACTTAACATTACAAAATTGTGGAAATCCTCCACCATTCCCTCATACACAGACACTCTGGACACCTTAAACCATCAATGCGAAATGGAAAAGATCCTGGCAGCATCTCTAGCTGTGACCCCATCATTCTACTCTAGATGGAACATATGGCTTGATAGTCCCCATTGCTCACTATAGACTTTCTCTATCTTAGTAAACCCGACTCCAAGACTCCCCCCTCCCCCGCCCACTTCTCTCCCTCTTTGTTTTCTTACAGGAGTGCTGGATAATATCCACTTTAGGTCACCTACTTACGCACTTCAAATCAACATTACTTTCAATCACGTCTATCAACGTCCTCAGAAGCTCACCCACATGACACAGTATGATCCCAACCGGGGTGTCATGGGTGTGCCTCTTGAGGCACCGTAGCTCACATACCCTAGTAGTGTAATAGAAGGAACCAGACCACTATTCTTAATAGTTCCACTAGTAGATTTTTAGACCTGGCCCCATTAACAACGACTGACCTTGGGTCCATGGAAACGACCTGACCATCCTTCGAATGTAGCTCCATCCAGTAGAACACTAGTAGATCTTCTATGATGGTTTTGGTTACTTCAAGATTGTAATTGTTGTTATTACTTGGTTTTCAAGCATGTACTTCTGCTTTTTCTACCTTCTCTGTACTTAATGCTTTATACTTATACTTATACTTCAATAAAGAACTATTGAAATTAAAAATATATACAGCCTGGTATATATATATATATATATATATATATTCACACAGCTTATTGAGTGTGCACTATATATCTGTACCTAAGGTATATAGTCCACTTGACGTGGTGTATTAAAATATATACAGCCTGGTATATATATATATATATGAGAGTAAACTATATATCGGTGCATTCGGGCGTGTACGATATATAGTACAGTGTAGTGTGGTGCAAAAAAAAAATAACATCATGTCAGGAAGGCCACAAAGGAGAGGCAGACGTGGTGCATCCTCTGCAGGCAGGCCACGCTTGTCCTTTTTTTCTGCTGTTGGAAGTGCTATTGAGCCACAACATGCAGAAGAGTTGGTGGAGTGGATAACAAAGCCGTCCTCATTCTCCTCATCCTCTGTCACCCAGGCTCGTACAAGTTTGCCTTCCAACACATATGGCAAGGTGGCTTATTCTACTGGATTCTTGTCCACAGTCACTCCTTCTGTAGCCCTACCATCATGCACGGAGGAGTCACCTGAGTTGTTCGACCATAGTGTCAGTTACATGCTCATGGAGGATGCGCAGCAGTTTGAAGGCTCTGATGTTGGTACCCAGGTTGAGGAAGGGAGTATTGTGAGCCTAGAGACAGGGGGTGCTGCAAAAGGACTAGAAACTAGCAGTCATGTTCCCCCAGCTGCAGCATACTGCCAAGTTTGCTCCAGTGACAAGAAGGGAGGGGATGATGAGGACACAGACTGTACTTGGGTGCCTGAGAGTAGAGAGGAGGAAAGTGATGAGGAGGAGGCAGAGGCCCAACTTCAACAAGGCAGGATGTCCTCCAGGGGCCAGCTTAAGGGCAGCCACCCAATTGCATCATGAGCCCACAGAGCTCCACAGGTGCAGGGCGCTGCTGCCTCCCTGCCGACTTCCAAAATATCCAAGTCCCAATTTTTCTGCACCTGATTTACAGGGGCATGCCATAACATTTTTTAAAGTAATTGACAACATCAGACCCAGTTCCTCCGTCCAACAAGAGTAACTGCAAGGGGTTACAGTGTTCTGGCACCGTTAACACACAAGGCCCAATTTTTGGCAACCTGTTTGATTGGGGGCTTTCGTCACAATTTGAAAACTAATTTACAACATCAGGCCCAGTCCCTCCGTCCAACAAGAGTAACTTCAAGGGGTTACAGTGTTCTGGCACTGGCAACACACAAGGCCCACCTGTTTGACTGGGGGATTTTATCACAATTGTTTAACTAATTTACAACAGCAGGGCCCGCGACAAAATTAAAAAAAAATGACGTGCGTGTCCCTCCAAAAATTCAAACAATGGCCTTCAGGTCTGGTATGGTATTTAAGGGGAACCCTGTGCCAAAATTAAAAAAAAAGACGTGCAGTTCCCCCAAAATCCAAACCAGGCCCTTTAGGACTGGTATGGAATTTAAGGGGAACCCCGCACCATTTTTTTTTTAAATGACGTGGGGTCCCCCCAAATTCCAAACCAGGCCCTTTAGGTCTGGTATGGAATTTAAGGGGAACCCTGCACCAAAATTAAAAAAAAAATTGGAATGGGGTCCCCACCAATATCCAAACCAGAGCCTTATCCAAGCACGCAGCCCTGACACGGCAGGAGGGGGTGGGGATGAGCGAGCGCCCCCCCTGAACCATACCAGGCCACATGCCCTCAACATTGGGAGGATGCTTTGAGGTTGCCCCCAAAGCACCTTGTCCCCATTTTGATTGGGAGAAGGGCCTCATCCCCACAACCCTGGCCAGTGTTTGTGGGGGTCTGTGGGCAGGGGGCTTATCAGAATCTAGAAGCCCCCTTTAAGAAGGGGGCCCCTAGATCCCGACTCCCCATGTGAATAGGTTTGGGGTAGGTTTTAGTGTAAAAAAAAAAACAAAGAGGCAGTTTTTGACAAGTCCTTTATTTTGTAAAATAGCTCTTCCTTCTTTATTTTTTCTTCCTCCATCTTCTCCTGGCCCGGTCCTTCTTCTGGTCTTCTGCTTCTTCTTTTAGTCTTCTTGCTTCCCCTCTTCTTCTTGCACCTTCAATCTTCATCTTCTTTCTTCTTTCACCACCGCCGCTTTCTCCGTTGGTGCAGCCCGGCCCCTGCGCGTCTTGCAGAATGGGCTGTCTTCACAATGACATTACTTTTATAAGAAGGGACGGGGCCACCCAGTGATGTAACTGAGTGAACTCGCCCCCTTCTGATGTCACGTGAAGAACGCCCATTCTGCAAGACTCGCTGCGGCCAGGCTGCACCAATGGAGAGAGCGGGGGCAGTGAAAGAAGATGAAGATTGAAGATTAAAGATGAAGACAGGAAGCAAGAAGACTAAAAGAAGAAGCAGAAGACCAGAAGAAGGACCGGGCCAGGAGAAGATGGAGGAAGAAAGAAGAAAGAGCTATTTTACAAAATAAAGGACTTGTCAAAAACTGCCTCTTGTTTTTTTTACACTACACTCCTTTTTGGTGAATGGGTAGGGGTGAAATGTACCCCAAACCTATTCACATGGGGAGGTTGGGATCTGGGGGCCGCCTCATTAAAGGGGACTTCCAGATTCTGATAAACCCCCTGCCCGCAGACCCCCACAACAACTGGCCAGGGTTGTGGGAATGAGGCCCTTCTCCCCATCAACATGGGGACAAGGTGCTTTGGAGCAACCTCAAAGCATCCTTCCCATGTTGAGGGCATGTGGCCTGGTATGGTTTGGAGGGGGGGCCCATCCCCTCCTGCCATGCCAGGACTGCGTGCTCGGATAAGGGTATGGTTTAGATTTTGGGGTGGACCTCATGTCATTTAATAAAAAAAATTGGTGTGGGGTTTGCCTCAAATTCCATACCATACCTGAAGGGCCTGGTTTGGATTTTGGGGGGAACCGCACCTTACCTTTTTTTTTAATTTTGGCACAGGGTTCCCTTTAAATTACATACCAGACCTGAAGGGCCTGGTTTAGATTTTGGGGAAAACCGCACGCCATTTTTTTTTTTATTTTGGCATGGGGTTCCCCTTAAATTCCATACCAGACCTGAAGGGTGGCAATATCCAAAAAATCACAAAAAAAGTGCATGGGCCCCCCCCCCCCAAGTCTAAACCAGGCTCTTCGGGTCTGGTTTGGATATTAAGGGTAACTCTGCGCCAAATTTAAAAAAAAATTGACATGGGGGTCCCCCTAGGATCCAAACAAGACCCTTATCCGAGCATGCAGCCCTGGCCGGTTAGGATGGGGGGATGAGCGAGTGCCCCCCTCCTGAACCGTACCAGGCTATATGCCCTCAACATGGGGAGTATGGGTTCTTTGGGGGAGGGGTGCTCTGCCCCCCCACCTCAAAGCACCTTGTCCCCATGTTGCTGGGGACAAGAGCCTCTTCCCCACAAGCCTGGCTGGTGCTTGTGGGGGTCTGTGGGCTGGGGGCTTATCGGAATCTGGAAGCCCCTTTTAATAAGGGGGCCCCCAGATCCCGCCCCTCCATGTGAATAGGTTTGGAGTACATTGTACCCCTACCCATTCACCAAAAAAGGAGTGTAGTGTAAAAAAAAACAAGAGGTAGTTTTTGACAAGTCCTTTATTTTGTAAATTAGCTCTTTTCTTCTCTCTTCTTTCTTCCTCCATCTTCTCCTAGCCCGGTCCTTCTTCTGGTCTTCTGCTTCTTCTTTTAGTCTTCTTGCTTCTGTTCTTCGTCTTCAATCTTCATCTTCATGAGTGTTCATACTGCAATGGGACACACCCAGCTAGCACTCACAATTCAGCTAGCAAGTGCCAAGATGCCAGTGATGATAGCAAAAATGCTTCCATGGCTTGATCACTATCCAAATACCATGAGGGCGGACCTATTGTGTAGGTTTTAGCAAAGGCTTTATGGTCCCTTCTTTCAAAGGTAAGGGCTGCATTATGGTAGAATTTGCACTCAGTTTCTTTGCACCCCAACATTGTTAGGGATAAAATTGAGAAGGAACTTAGGGAGGATAGAATAACCTTTTTCCTCACCTCCTTTTACAAATTTTACGCTTTCCCCATTAGGTTTAGTGCCAAAAAAGGAACCAGGAGCATTTTGCTTAATTCACCACTTATCTTACCCCCCTGACGAGTCTCTTAATGATGATGTTTCTGGAATCGAGGCAGCACTATACTACCCATCATTCGACGAAGCCCTGGTCTTATTAAGACATTTTGGGAAGTCTGCTTTTTTAGCTAAGGCTGACATTAAGGCTGCTTTCCGGCTTCTACCAGTTCACCCTCTTGGTTTCAATTCTGTGGGGTTCTTCTTTAATGATTTCTTTCACTTTGACAAATGCATGCCTATGGGCTTCTCTCTATCCTGCTTTTAATTTGAAGCATTCTCTGCCTTTCTTCAATTGTTTTTTTCTTAAATTTCTCCAGCTGGTGGTTTTCTTCACTACTTAGATGATTTCCTTTTCATAGGTCCCCCTGATTCCATCATCTGTTCCGTATATCTCTCTTGTTTCTTTCAATTGTGTGAATCATTTGGGATTCTGCTGGTGCAAGAGAAGACAGCATTCCGCACCACAATGATCGGAGTCCTAAGACTTACCATAGATTCCTACAATATGGAATTCGGGCTTCCCTTGAATAAAATAAGTCGGATGAGACTTTTGATTAATTCTTTCATGTCCAGGCGGAAGGCCTTATTAAAAAAGGTTCAATCTCTTCTTCAATCTCATTTGTACGCCTTTGCAGCTAGGGTCATCCCAGTCGCTAGAATTTTTTCTCGACGATTGCCGCTAGCTACAAAGGGCCTTAAAAAAATCCCTTTTCACATTTAAGCGTTACCAGACAGATCAAGGAGGATATAAAAATCCGGGAGAATTTTCTAAGTAGCTTTAATGAATCTACTATATGGCAGGAAAAATTCACTGAGGATTTTAACTTCATCACATGCCTGATGAAGGGGCCCTGCGTGGCTCCAAAATGTTGCACTTTTCTATGATGTGATCTCTACAATAAAGAATAATTTGGACAAGGATCCACGGTGTGCTGGTAAATATGTACACTTGCATGACATTTACAGGACCCAGCTAGTTTTCGTTGCAGCACCCACCACTATAAGAGCCTGTTTGCCAGGAAAGAGTGCAATAGGAAAATAGACAAAACCCCAAGGTCATCTGACTGGCACTTGTGCCAGTAATCAAGCACTTCAAATACATGAACATTTTGCTTTCCGATGAAGGACAGGTTCCATGGCAAAATACCTTTATCTAATCTTTTATTAGTTTGTCCATGTTATAAACTTGTAATTACCACTGTTTAATTTAATAATGTTAAACATGCAAAATATATTTTTTTGTTACAATTCTATAGATAATATACCAGTTGTAATTTTTTGATGACATAAAAAAGTCAACACTTTTGTCCAATTAGATTGGATTTATTTTTAAGTTTGCTTATGTAAACAAGTAACAAACAAGTAAAAAATATTGTTTTTATTCCTTTGAAATGTTGAGAAGTTTTTCATTTTCAAGTATACACTACTATGTTTGACTCAGTATTGCAGGTGTGATAACATGAGTGACAATAAATCCCTTGCAAAAAATACAAACATTTCAAGTATTCCTGTCATGTGATGTAACAAAAATATTTTTTGATAACACATGTGAGCACTGTGAGTGCAGTAAACAGCACTGGAGAAATTGTCAATAATTGCTATACACACCAACAAAATGTATGCATACATGTTCAGAATTACAGGGGTGCTGGTAGTAACATCAGCCACCCACCTTGGAATCGTAGCTAAGTGATTTTCACAACTATACTACTAGCTACTGTGTAGTACTGCGTGTACATACTGGGCTTACAGTGTTCACATGTATTGCTTGAAATAAAACAATTTTAAACCACTTGGGTTCTGAAATGCACAAACTTCAAAGTGTGTCCAGCACCCTGCTGAGAGATGCCAACATTGAAGAAGTGTCATAAACTGCGTGTTGTGATTTTGTGTCGGTAACCTCACCTTCGTCTCCTCTACTTCATTTCCAAAAAAATCAGGATTTGGCTTGCCTAGATTTAACAGGATTTGTGAAAGTATCCTGTTATTCATCCTACCTGGACACATTCTGGTTTTGCAGGCTCTGAACAGACAAGATAGCTGGAGCATAGGGCGCAAAAGTGGGGTTGAAATGGTAACATTGGAGCAGGTTGACCATGCTATGATGAAAACCTTTTTCAGTGGGGATAGCATACATGACAATCAGCGGGAAGTTGGATATACCTGATTACAGCAAAGGTAGCAGTAAGATTATACCACAATATAAAATGAAAACAGGCATGTAAATAACAAATTAGAGGAATTAAACAAAACTACAAGTTTTCATAAACTGGGTAAGGGGGCCCCCAGATGTCAGCCCCCCACCCTATGTCTCCGGGTGATGTCAGCGGGTGGCCCCGCCCCATGCCAATATAAGGCACAGCACACAGCGGAGAGGACATTCGTGAAGGAGACTGCATTGTGTCAACATGGGAAGAAGAAGAGAGGAAGAACAGAGGGAAGAGGACAGTGGAGAAAACCGGCAAAAGAGCAGAAGACGCCACAGAGAAGGAAAAGAAAGAAGACCCCTCAGAAGATAGAAGACCCCACAAAAGAGCAGAAGAAAGAAGAGCCGGAGAGGGGAGAAGATGCCAAAGCTGGTTTAATAAAAGATTTTAAAAAAGTGTCTAGTGTGGTTTTTATTTTACACTTTTTTTCAGGTGAATGGGTAGGGGTACAATGTACCCCATACTCATTCACATAGGGTGGGGGGCCTGGATCTGGGGGCCCCCTTGTTAAAGGGGGCTTCCAGATTCCGATAAGTCCCCACCCGCAGACCCCGACAACCACCAGTAAGGGTTGTCGGGAAGAGGCCCTTGTCCTCATCAACATGGGGACAAGGTGCTTTGGGGTGGGGGGCGCAGAGCCCCCCTGCCCCAAAGCACCCATACTCCCCATGTTGAGGGCATGCGGCCTGGTATGGTCCAAGAGGGGGGGTGGTGCTCGCTCGTCCCCACCCCCTTTCCTGGCCTGCCAGGCTGCGTGCTCGGATAAGGGTTTGGTATGGATTTTGGGGGGATCCCATGCCAGCTTTTTTTTTTTTTAATTTGGCGTGGAGTTCCCCTTCAAGATCCCCAGAGCATAAGGTGCCTGGTATTGTCAGGATCAAAGTCGGATCCGACTTTGACCCTATGTAGGATCATAAATTGCACAGCAAAGTAGGATCAAACTCAGACCGTTTAAATGTCTGATAGTGTGAACCCAGCCTAATAGTCACCCGCTCACCTGAGCCTGATCTCCATCCAGCGCTATGCTCCCCCCTCACCCCATACTCACCTGAGACCAATCTCCATCCAGCACTGTGCTCTACCCTCACCCCATACTCACCTGAGCCTGATCTTCATCCAACACTGTGCTCCCCCGTCACCCCATACTTACCTGAGCCTGATATCCATCCAGCACTGTGCTCCCCTCTCACCCCATACTCACCTGAGTCTGAACTCCATCCAGTGCTGTGCTCCCCCCTCACCCCATACTCACCATATTGAGGAATTGATCACCATCTTTTGAGGCAGAGGATTGTGAATGGTTTCTCATTTCTTCAATTAAGCAATCAAAATATTATTCAAAAGGGAGCTCTTGCTGAGTACGGCATGTTCGATGGGTGGTGAAATTAGACTGGGCTCTCCTATCAATATTTGCCTGTAAATAGAATTAAAATCCAGATTATGCTTCTCTACAAATACGTCACTGCACAAACACCAGAAGTCATTTTTGAATATGTTAGCAAAAAGTGGTTTGTAGATGGAGGCTGTGACATGAAAATTGCGTCATTTAGAAAAAACATACCACAGGTGCTTGAGCGAGTGGTTGATTTTCATCGGGAGAAACTGGCTCTGCATTTGTTTCTTGGTTTGCATCAGCATTGATTCCATTGCCTGATGACATACTTGCACACCTTGCTCTTACAGGAACACTTGAGACAGTTCTAGGTAAAAATAAAAGCAAACAAATTTGAGCATTGATAATGTCTCAACAAACCATATAGTTGTTTCAGTGTTTACAGAATGCTGTCAATCGTACACTACAGGATGGCCCTCTAGCTTTAGCTGGAGGACCATTTGAAAAAGCGGTCAGGTTCCCTTCCGGATAATATGATTGTAGGAATACTATGCTAAAATAATGATTGCTACAGACGATAGCAGTGGGCAATATTATCCAGAGACAGCACACAAAAGGTACAATTAGACAATATCTACAGCTTCTTGGATGTTAAAGAAACCCCAAATATACTTTACGGATGAATCTCAGTGGTGCGCCTCAAAAACGGCAAAGCCTCTGCATGGGAGGTAGGCCTACAATATGTTGCAGGTGCTCCACCTCTATCTGCAGACCTCTCTTCATTGAGTTCTTTCTTGTAACGGTCACGGAGGAACCTCCATCTTGTATAAATCTCCTTTCCTGCAATATAATCCATTGTAAAAATATTAGTCATATGATAAGCATAAAATGCATGGAACAATCATTAACCATAGCAAACAATTACCCAAGGAAACTGCATTTGCCATTTTTATGGTTGCTATGGGCAACTGATCCGATGTATGTGTACCCTGCTACCCAAAAATCAATTCTTGCACTCACAATTCTTGCACTCTTGGTTCTCCTGTTCACTGGCATTCAAATTTATTTTTTCTACTCACACAAAACCTCATGTAACAAAACCGTTGCTAAATGCAGTGTGTGAATAGGGCCACAGGACAGTATTGTCTGAGTATATCTGCGGTAGATAACTTCATCTATCCGCAATTGAAAGCGGAATTCTATCCGCCAGTGTGAAAGGGGCCTAAGATTATTTCAAACGCCAAATGCTTGTAACTATAAAATGCATGTAAACGTTAAGATACAATGTTTAGCCACGGCAAGCGCTTTTTTTTATATCAAAATCAATGGTTCCTTATGAGAGCCATCTTAACTGATCTGACTTGCAGCCCATTGATTTGAATGGAAATCACATCCAAGTCAGATCATCATGATCCGAATTGTGGTGCGACTTGTGCTTTGTTGATCTTGAAGGGCCAAAATTAAATTTAAAAAATGGTGTGGGGTCCCCCCTCAAGACCATGCCAGGCCCTTCGGATCCTACTAGGCCACACACCCTCAACATAGGGGGCATGGGTGCTTTGGGGGAGGGGAGCTTTGTGCCCCCACCCCAAAGCACTTTGTCCCCATGTTTATAGGGACAAGGGCTTCTTTATGACAACCCTGGGCGGTGGTTGTGGGGGTCTCTGGGCAGGGGGCTTATCAGAATCCAGAGGCCCCCTTTAACAAGGGGGCCCCCAGATCATGTGAATGAATAGGGGGTACATTTTACCCCTACCCATTCACCCCCACCATTTTTTTTTTAATTTTGGAATGGGGTTCCCCTTCAAGATACTTAGAGCACAAGTCACACCACATCATGGAGATCTGACTTTGATGTGACTTCTATTCAAATAAATGGGCTGAACGTTGGATCAGTTAAGATAGCCCTCATGGGGAACCATTGATTTTGATTAGGGGAAAAGAAATGCTGCTAAAAGCTAACGGGCATTAAAGCCAATGCAAAAATCTACTAAAAGCAATCTTTTACAGCTGCTTTTTCCTAGCATTGGTAATGGCTTTGCAGCTCATTTTTTCTAACGCCCCATGTGCATGAAGCTTTATAAAAAGAAAGAAGTGTGTTTCATAATCTATGTTTTTCAGAAGTAAGGTGAAAAATGGTGCAAGATCCTCACACCTTCAACCACTGTTATATGATTAAGATAATAGTACCCTAAATATTGATATTTCAGATAATATTGAACACCGCTGGGAATATAACTATACACCCTATAAGTATAATGAGACATGTTTATTCATGGGTTAATTTAACAAGTACATCCCATACAAGAGGGAATGGAATAAAATCCATTTTTTAACAGGAGACCTAACATATATATATATATATATATATATATATATATATATTACAATTGAGACCACTGACTGTGCAAACAATCAGTTAATCAGTAATATTACAACAGATATAATATTCCAAACTATACCCTCTAGGCTGGCCCTGAGATAAGAGGATTTTTGGAAATAAAAAAGGAAATTTAGAGAGAAAAGGGATCTCTCCATCACTATCTTAAATCACCATCTTTGATCATCATTCAGGGTTCCAGTTTCATCTTGATATTCATCATCGCCATCATCTTCATTGTCATCTTTTTTTGATTCTCATCAGCACACTCTCTTCATTATGCTGTGCCAGTCTGGGACGCTTGATCAATTTCCTGGAAGGTCCTACTGGGGCGTGACTCTTAATTCAACACCAATAACTTGCTGGATAAAATATAATTTGATCATTACTTTGAACATCTTCCATCTTACTCCTTATTTGTGTACTGGATTTTGACATTATCTTTGTTGTAGAAATTTAGGATATGTTAATTATGTATTGTCACAGTGTCTCCCAGTGTCGGTTTACCGATATTCGTTGTGTACAGCGAATATGGCTTTAATCGATATTGACGAAAGGCCAGTTACAATGGAAATCTTCCATTATTTGGTGACCACACGCTACCTGCCCGATCATCCCAGCCAGCAGGCCCCCTGAGCGCTTAACGCTGGAGCAAACACCGGTCTGGATCTTTGAGGTGCAATGCACGTTCTGTGGCGCGGGTGTATTACCGTCAATCGGGGGGCCCCTGTATTATGTACAGATTGATCTGCTTGGCGGCGATTTACTTAACTGCCATTATGTGGGCGCGGTGTCTTGCACGTAACGTGGAGTTTCTAGGTCTGGCCACAAACGAGGTCGCAATTCGCGAGTCCCCCGGACGACCGACCCTACTAGCCCGTCCATCGCACACCAGTGGTTTATTACCTTCTAAAGGTAACATTGACCGGAAAGCAGTTATAGCTAATTTCGGTATAAGCGACATGTGTTGCTTATAGCCATTTGGCTGTGACCCTCTGTGACACTGTTATGTATTAATTGTATAGGATTTAAAGATGTTGTTTCTATTACAGTTTTAGGTCATGTGTTTATTCCTCATTCTACCTTC
>BLSH010359801.1:44451-55566 GCA_018402905.1 Glandirana rugosa
AAAAAAAAAAAAAAAAAAATAAAATAATATAATAAAGCATAGACCTCAGTTCTACGTTACATTCTGAAATAACAC
The DNA here is from genome assembly GCA_018402905.1 of Glandirana rugosa. Taxonomy (NCBI): domain Eukaryota; kingdom Metazoa; phylum Chordata; class Amphibia; order Anura; family Ranidae; genus Glandirana; species Glandirana rugosa. The sequence continues at coordinate 44,527 of BLSH010359801.1, forward strand.
AATTAAAACACATAATACAGAGAAAGTGCGTTTTAGACATTCACCACAAGTCAACAGTAGTCTTGTTTACTCGTGTAAGCCAAGGTTGGCCTGTTAGAAGGACGAAACAATATGTGGTCCAAAAAACATAGAGGACGTAACATCAACTGATAGACAGTAAAACATACGAATTTAAAACTTATTTTTAAATAACTTTTCTTGAATCACCGAAGCGTTAGTCGGTTAGTCGGAGGTTCCGTGTCAGTGTACTATACTCGAGTTAAAGTCTTACATTGCATCTTGACTCCAGATACGAAATAATATAATAAAATAAAAAAAAAAAAAAAAAAAAAATATATATATATATATATATATATATATATATATATATAATTGCTTAACTGCTGTAACTTGAAACATCCTGTCCCTTTCGACTTAAACCCCTTCAGGAGGACACCTAGGGCCTGGCCTCCCACTTCCGGCACCCTCATGGGAACACACTGTGCCAGGAAAAGAAGGCCTAACCCCCGGGTCACCCCCCAAAGCGAGAGTTGCATCCTGCTCATAGGCAGGTGTTTCTCTAGCAACATAAGTATACAAAGACATAAATGTGAACCTTAAACATCTCAGGTTACATATATCTGGAAAAAAACTATCAAGACACCTTATGAGAAATGTATCTCTGGTTAGCATAGTATCAAACGAAATGAGTAGGACCGAGCAATAAACAAAAACAAGAAAGACGAGGAATAGTAGGAAGAAAGAAGAGAGAAGAAGAGAAAAAAAGAGGAGGGGGGTAGGTCATTGCTGCAGAGTAGGCTTGAACCAGCTTGGCACCTTTATAAACCGGGAGAAAGAGGAACTCCTATAAAGTTAGCCCAGGGTTCCCAAACCACTTCAAATTTACTTATATTATCTTGACTAATACTTGCTATCTTTTCCTGTATCATTAACCACAAAATTTTCCGGATGGCCACTTTCGGGGAGACCCGAGCTAGTTTCCAGGCTCTAGCAATAGTGATCTTGGCACCTAACAGAATGAAGTGTATTAATTTTCGGTTAGGTTTAGAAATATCGGGAATGTGCTCATTTAAGAGGGCAATGGTTGGAGATCTAGGAAGTTTGATACCTATAGCCTTCTGAATGATGCCAAAGATTTTGTTCCAGAATGGCCTGATTCTTGGGCATTCCCATCATATATGGGCCATGGTGCCCAGGAGCTTGCATCCCCTAAAGCAGGATGGGTCCTGATTCGGTAGGAAATTATGGAGCCTTGCTGGGGTTAGGTACCACCTCATCAACACTTTCAGACTAGCTTCCGAAATACTAGTGTTGAGTATACCCTTAAAGGAGCTGAAGCCGGCCTTATGCCAATAATCCAAATCCCAGTCAAATTGGAGATCCGACTCCCAATTAGTCATATAAGCTGCTTTCTTATCCGTTAGTGTGAGTGCTTCATATATGAGAGAGATACCCCCTTTTTGTAGCGACGGCTGACCACACCACTGTTCATATGAAGAAAAGCTGGGGGGGAGAGGTTTCTCTTTCCAGATTTTATGGAGGAAGCTAGAGATCTGAAAAAATCTAAACTTCTCTGAATCAGGAAGTTCTAGAGCACTTACACAATGTCTGTATGAAATGGGGCCTTTGTTATTAAAGAAGTGTCCTATACGGAACATGCCTTTGTCTAGCCACCACTGGAATGCTTTAATATTAAGACCAGGGGGGAACTCTGGGTTGTTAAAGAGGTGCGCTAATGGCCTGATTGAGGAGACTAAGGACGAGTTGTGTTTGATTTTGTCCCATAAGGCTAGTTCATTGGAAAGGGAGGGGGCCAATATAGGGGGCCTTTCTTTGGCGGGGCACCAAAGGAGAAAATCCAAAGTGTGCCTAGGTATTGCTTCCCTCTCTATCCGGAGCCAGTCATGTTTCTCCTGCCTGGAGTAAATGGAAGAGAACTGAGCTAGTCTAGCTGAATAAAAATATTTCTCTAAATTCGGGAGACCCACTCCCCCCCTCCTTCTACTGAGGAATAGAGTTTTCTGTGGAATCCTATAACCAGTGTTTCCCCAGATGAATTTTAGGATTTTGCTCTGAAAAGAGGAAAGGTGATCTTTTCGAATTGGTATGGGTAAGGAACGAAATAGATAGAGGAATCTTGGGAGCAGCGTCATCTTGATTGAGTTGACTCTACCCATCCAAGAGATGTTATGTGTAGACCACGATTTGAGATCCGCCTCTAGTTTGCGATATAAAGGTGTAAAATTGGAGCTATATAAGGTTTCAAATTTGGAAGTAAGTTTAATTCCTAAATAAGTGATCGAGGAATTACTCCATTTAAAACTAAATTCAGCCTCTAGTTTGGAGATGGTCTCAGGAGGTAAAGAGATATTAAGCGTTTGTGATTTGGAATAATTGACCTGGAGGCCTGAAATCTGTGAGAATTTGTTGAGAAGTTGGCATAGAGCAGGGAGTGTAGAAACGGGGGAGGTTATGAATAATAAAAGGTCGTCCGCGAATAGCCCACATTTATGTTCCAGATTCCCGCATGAAACCCCTTTGATATCTGGGTTGCTTCGAATGGCTATAGCTAGAGTCTCTATTACGATCGCAAATAGCAAAGGGGATAAGGGGCACCCTTGCCGAGTGCCTGTCCTAATCGGGAATGGATTTGAGTAGAAGCCTTGCATCTTGATCACAGCTTGTGGGGAGGAATAAAGGGCTCCAATTAGACCCCGGAATCTTTCACCAAAACCCCAGCGTTTCAGTAAAGAGAACAGGTAGGACCATGAAACTGAATCAAACGCTTTGCGTAAATCCAGTGATAGAAGCATTCCCTTTTGGGCTTGACCCCCTGGCCAGTTTGTTTGAAGAATGGAAACTAGATAAATTGCCCTTCTAATCTGGTCTGGGCCTTGACGTGTCGGGATGAACCCTACCTGGTCTCTGTTGATATATTGATTGATAAAAGTGACAAGCCTATTTGCCATGATCTTGGTCAGAATTTTTAAGTCATTATTTATAAGTGAAATCGGGCGGTAGTTATCAACGTCCTCCGGATTTTTATCAGGTTTGGGGATTACCGTGATATACGATGTGTTTAGTTGTTTCTCAAAGATGTCCCCTTTCATTTTGGAATTAAAAAATCTTAACACATGGGGAGCTAGAGTTTTGGAGAATGTTTTATAATAGGGGCCTGAGAACCCGTCTGGCCCAGGGGCTGACCCAGATTTTAAATTTTTAATAACCTCTGCCAGTTCCTCTTCTGAGATTGCGTTTTCCATTAAATTTCTATGTTGGGCCGTAAGTGAAGGGAGAGATACGTCCTCAAGAAACTTCTTTATAAGTTCTACATTTTCATCCGCCCTAGGACTGTAAAGGTCCTCGTAATATCTTTGGAATGCCCCTAACACTGTGTTGGGGTTAGCAGAGGGAGGATTACCTTCTACCCTAATTTTAGGAAACCTGAGATATCTATTCCTAGGGGAGAGTTTCCTGGCTAAGAGGGAGCTCATTTTGTTATCCTGAGTGTAAAATGTATTTTTAGACCAACTGATAGCCTTCTCCGCCCTAGTAGTAAGAGCTAAATTAAGCTCTAATTTAGCCTTGTTCAGTTTTTCCAAGATCAGATTAGAGGGGTTAGACTTATGCTCTGTTTTAAGTGCTGTAAATGTCTTCTCTAGTTTTAACACTGTCAAACCTCTTTCCCGTTTTATCGGGGAAGCTATCTGAATTAGTTTGCCTCTAATAAAGGCCTTATGGGCAGCCCATACCATTTCTGGTGAAGAATCATCCGAAATATTAAGAGCAAAGAATTCCTGGAGGTTTTTATCGATTTCAGAATTTATAACTGGGTCCGATAACAGAGACTCATTAAGTCTCCAGTGCGGTTTGGGGAAGAATTTAGATCTGAGCAGTAGCTGCATCACCACTAAGGAGTGGTCCGACAGAACCGTATCTTAAATATGGGCGTCAAGGGTGGAAGGTAGAATGTAGCTAGGAGTGAAGAGGTGATCTATCCTAGAGTATGAATTGTGAGGGCTGGAGAAGTGTGTAAAGTCCCTTTTAGAAGGATGTTTATCCCTCCATACATCCATTAGATTATGAGAGTGTAAGAGTTTAGCTATCCTTAGACTTTCTCTGGAGGGGTGGAGGAGTTGATTCCCTAGTGGTCTGGATTTGTCTAAAGTTTGGTCAAAGGCAACATTTGAATCTCCCCCCAGAATGAAAGTTCCCTCCACCAAGGGGGCAAGAGAGTCTAACATTCTCTGAAAAAAATTAAGTTGACCTTTGTTAGGGGCATAGTATGATATTAAGGAAATTACTTTATCCTCCACAGTTCCCTTAACTAACAAATACCTGCCTTCAGGATCCTTCACTTCTGTCGTGCATTTGAAGTTACAATGCTTCGAGAAGATTATCGCTACTCCCTTAGTTTTACTTTCGCCGCTGGCCAAATAAAATTGAGGGAAGTGCGAGTGAAGAAATTTGGGTTTATAACTGGAGGGGAAGTGAGTTTCCTGCTGCATTATTATGTCTAGTTTTAAAGATTTGTAATGATCTCCAATTTTTTTACGTTTTATGGGAGAGTTTAGCCCTTGGACGTTGTGTGTGGCAACCCTTAGAGGGCAACAGGGTGGATCAGCCATCGCTACAAGGGTAACTTAACATATTGGTACTGTAGGCACTTACCCACTCCTGGGTGCACTCACATAACAGGAAGCCTTGAGGACATCGGAAGACCGTGTGTTGAGCAATAACCACCCTAGAAAGAACGGAGGAGAGAAAAAGAGTAGCAAAGGAGAAGAATGAAAGAAACATTAGCTGAGAGATATACCTTGTAAGTCCTGTTAGCTCGTTCAAAAGCCCTGAAAAGGGCCATTTTCTCCTTATAAGGGAAAAAAGGCCAAGGGGGGAGAAAATATAGAGCCCCTTGGGTACCCTTAAGTACAAAACAAAACGTCTGGCTGTTGAGGCCAGGCTGCCCATCTCCAGTCTGTCTTATAAGGACAGAGAGAGAGGGGTGGAGGCGCAAGTGGACCATCGCCCACCCCGAGACCCTCAGAATAACAAAAGAAAAATAACGTTAACCTTAATCCATACAGAACTGTGAGACCAAAAACTAGTGTCTTCCTTCCCCCCTAAAACCAAGGGGGAGGGCAGTAACACATGAGGAAGAAGAAAGGCATTACATGGACCCTAAGTCCCTAGATACTTCCCAAAATGAAAGAGTCCATTAGGGTGCTTAAGTCTCAATGTTCGTGTTCGTGGAATCCGCAACGGGAAGGAGCATTGTGGTGTTCTCACCAATTATTGAGGAGGAGTAAAAAGGGGAAGACCAGCTATGTTGTAGTCTTGCAGAGTTCGACCTTGTCTTAACTAGTTAGAATCAACATTGGGGCTCAGCTGGGTGGGGAGATACCAAGAGGGGCGTAAACAAGAACCTTCCTCAGGGCCCAAAAAAGGGGGTAAGAATAAAAAAGGAGAGTAAAGTCCTGTTGGACCATGTTAAATGGACTGATCAAGGAGGCCCGTTTTCTTTGGCCCGTTTAGGCTTGGCTTTTTTCCATAAGGGGGTCCTGGGGCTGGTTGGTGACTGTCTCTTGGCAGACCCGAAGTTGTTAGAGGTGTCCATACCGGATTCTTGACTGATCAGGTTAAGATGAAGAAATAGTTTCTCTCCCTCTTGTAGAGAGGAAAAGGCATAATCCCTTCCCCTGAGGGAGAATTTAACTGCAAACGGAAATGACCATTTGTATTTTATTTCCTTCTCAGTTAGTACTGAGAGGAGAGGTTTAATAGCTCTCCTCTTTTGGATGGTGGAGGGAGCGAGGTCGGCAAAAATTTGTACCTTGTGGCCCATGCATAGAATCTGGTCAGCACTCCGCGACTGTCTCATTATTCCCTCTTTTATATTGTAGAAGTGAGGTTTGACGATTATATCTCTCGGGGTACCGTCTTTCCGAGGGGGACCTAAGGCTCTGTGGGCCCTATCCAGCTCCAGACGATGTTTTGGCGTTTCAGGTAGTAAGTTGGATATCAGATTCCGAATTGCTTCTGGGATGTCCTTGACCTTTTCCGGTAGACCTCTCACCCTGAAGTTATACCGTCTCGATCTATTTTCTAGATCATCAATTCTGGAGAGGGCCGTGTCTAGTTGGTCTTGTAAGGAGATTATCAGATCCGAGTTCTGATTGGAGGTTGCAGCTGTGGATTCAAGCTTATTCTCAATAGCCTCAATCCTATTTCCAAACATTTGGAAGTCCGATTTGATTTCCCCTGTTATAGTGGCAATTGTGTTTGCTAATCCTCTTTCCAGAAGAGCAGAGAATTTGTGGTAGAGATCTTCTACCTGTAGGGATAGATCTTGGTTAGGTGGATTAGGAGGAATAGAAATCAGACTATTTGGAATTAACTGAGGAGAGGCAAGTTCCCCTTGAAACCTCCCCAGCAATGACTCAGTGGAGGTGGGTGAGGGGGTGGGGGGTTGGGGATGACCTCCTTTCATCCCGGGAGTGAAGTTCAATAGTGCCGGGGATATTACCGGTCTGGAATCTCCACGGCCTGAGGGTCCTGGTGTTTCTGGTGGGTGTCCCTCTATGTAGGGGCTCTCCCGGCCTCCCAAATCCATTACTGGGGCCTTAGTTGATCCCGGGAGCCCTTGCGTGGGAACTGAATCAAAGAGCTGGCTGAGGTCCTTTTTGGCCGAAGGTCCAGACATGAAGGGATGTCTTCCTGTGACCTGACTTTATAATCCCCAAGTAGGGAAATATGAGCTGTGGTGGATTAAGAGATAGGGCTTATTAGAGTAGGTGGAAGTGTCTCAAAACCGTTTCTCTGTGCTGGGCAAAATGTTATATATAAGAAAAAAAAAACACCCCAAATAGTCGATTAGCTTTCAGGGACGTTACAGACAGTCTTGGTGAAGCCTCTAGAGAGCTAGGTGATAGCCCCAGGATCTTGAGGAAGTGCAGCAGTTTTCTATATGCCTGTCAGCATGCTTTAGGCCTAAGCGGCGGCCATCTTGGTCCACCCAAAAGAGTGAAGATCCACTATTCAGGAAAGGTGGTGACTATTAGAGGGTACCTCACCTCTGAGTAGAACTTCTGGGTGGTCCGGGGAGGTACTCCGGAACTTTTGGGGACCTCTGAAGGATCATAAGGGATGTGGATTGTCCGAGTCTTGCCTTAGGTCGCGGCCGCGGCCATCTTGGTGCTCCCTTCTCTCCTTGTTAGGCTCCGGAGCACGGTCTCCACCGGTCCTCGGCGGGCCGGAGATGTCCTCCCGCGATGCGTGGAGCTAAGGGAAGCGGTCTCTGTTGAGAGATGACCTTCAAACCTCTGTATGTGTGAGCTATCGGGTCCCCGGGCGGGCGGTGGTGCGGAGCTCCGGGTTACGTGTCCATCACGGAGCTCACGCGCATGCGCACTCCGCCACTAAGTTCTTTTGTTGTCTATGTCTGAATGATATAAATTAAAACACCAAGCATTCAAAGGCAGGTCTGCCCTGCAAGCTTACAATGTGAGAACAGCTATTTGTATCTGTCTTACTTTCTTTAACACGAGTGCACTCAAATGCATTATGCAAAAGAGCTGAAAAGTGCGCTTATTAACGCAGGCAAAATATAATGCACACAAGGTATTATAATTGCCCTTATATCTTCCACTCACGGTATCAAGGCACCCTAGTGGATAAGTAATCAAATCCAAGCTGTAGTATCACAGCCTGAAGATAGACTTGACCACTTTTATTCCAATCTAAGGGAAGCAAGAGGGAATGGTCTGATAATTGCAGTCCTAGTTGTCTGATAGGTTAGTTAGATTAATGGAACTCTGTACCTTGCTTGTGATACCTATGAGTGGATGGTAAATGATCCATTTTTAAACATTTTTAAGCAAAATTTTAGCCCTATAAGTTTTTGGTTTTAGAGTGGAATGTTAAAATTTCTGTTTATTTTTTTATTTGTATAGTCCATACTTTCACACAGTTTTATTGTGCTTAAAATACTGTATCACAGGAAGTAATTGCTTGGGTCGGTGTAGTTATATTTAATAATGTATTTTATATTGGATGCACTATGGAATGTTGATTGATTAAATAATCAATATCACTGACTTAATTAATCATTCAAACTTTCTGACAAAACAAAAGGGCTGGGAGATGCTGGGTGACCTCGTTGAACAAATATGGTCATGCAGAGAGTATATTGTCCACAACTGCTTCTCAAGAGCAGGTATAAGGCATCTCCAAGGAATGCTACTTGAAGAATTTTTTCACTTTTGTTGCCCTTGTTCACATAAGAGCAATTTGTCAGGTGATTTGACAGGGCATATCGCATGACAAGTCACAGCCTATTGCCAGCAATGGCACCATTCCAATCAGTGTGACGCCGACTTTTCTGCGCTGCACCGATTTGCAAAATAAGTTTCTATGCTGCTTTTGGTGACTTCAGGTGGGACTTCAATAGACATCTGTGCATGAAGCCGCACAGATGTCTTTCAAGTTGCACCCAAAGTCGCAGCTTTGAATTCATGCAATTTCAGATGAAGTTGCATGATTTCAAAGCCATGTTCAATGTGAACAAGAGCTAAGGTACAATAAAAGACTCTCTCCCCGTTGATTGGTATTTTTTTTTTTTTTTTGATTGCTACATGTACCCCATGTCAGTGGCCAGTTCAACCTGCCTTTTTTTAACAAAAGCTTGAAAATTTGTCTTCAAATGGCCAAATAAATTAAAATATTGAGTGCTTAAAGGCTTCAATAGGGTTTGGCACTATGTTTGGGCTCTTTGCTAGGTTCATCACATGTCCTGTGAAGTGGACTTTATGCAGTTCACTCATCCCTAGCTAAATCCTTTGCAAGGTCACATAGAAAAACAATCTGTCCACTTATCAGCTCGTGTTTAGGGGATTTCATGTGCCCAGCTGGATGATCAAACATCACCAATGTAGTCTTAAAAGAAAGTCAAATGTTTCTATACAAGCATAGTGGCTAAATACAACCTTCTAGTGAATACACTTACACATACATGGTAGTAGATGTAGACAGGCCACGGGAGATTTTTCTTTGTAAATTCTTTATTTATAGGTAAAGGGAGTACATACCACAGCATACAGTGTATAACAGGTGAATAAAAACCGAGCAAAGTATACACAGCATAATCCGAGGGACTAGCCAAAAAAAAGAAAAAAACGCTTAGTTATTGTCCAGGCATATACAATGAAAACTATACAGTCATATAGCAATCCTCATGTTGCATGTCTCGACCTCATTGGGGCACTCTCAGAATACCTGGGAGGGAAGGAGAGAGAAAAAAATGGGAAGTAAGGGAGGGGTAGGGAAAAGAGAAATGAAATGAGGGAATGGAAGAGAGAAAGAAAAGACGAGGACAGGAGAAGGGGTAGCCCCCCCCCAGCACCCCACCCCCTCCTCCATTAACAAACTGGTCTCTAATTGTTCCAGGACGGATTTGTAGTCAGCAGAGAATGTAAATTCATGCCAGTAAAACCACTTCTTTAGGAATTTGTCTCCAGTCCCTCAATCAGCTGAACTTAGGCCCTCCATTCTATTCATTTCCTTGACCTTGGTCAGCCACATAACGACAATGGGGGGGCTGAGTCTGCTTCCAGAGGTCTTGGATGCAACTCTTAGCTGTGTTAAACAGGTGAGGCAAGACTGGTTATAACTCTTCCATGGTATGGTATGATGGTGAAGAAGGAACCAGGCCGGGTCCAAGGGGAGTTGGTAATTTTTGGGAGATTTTTCTGACTTCAGACCAGAAGCCCCAGATCCGGTCCCAAGTCCAAAAGACAGGTAGGATGTTTCCGAGTTCATCACCACATTGCCAGCAATGGTTCCTGGAATGCGGATATAATCTGTTATATTTAGCTGGGGTTAAGTGCCATCTTATCAAAACCTTGTCATTCATTTTCTGATATGTACAACAGGTGGAAGCTTTATGAGAGAAGGATGGGATTCAATTGTGCTGGTCCTGAGTAAGGGTCTTCTGTAAGTCCCATTCCCGCTCGCAATGAAAGGCGGTTTAAAGTCCCTGGGAGGGGGCCACAGGAGATTTTATATATCTTACACCAAGACATCCTAAATTGGTAAGCTACTGGCTGAAAGATGTTGTTCAACATAAATATTTTAACATTAATGTACCTTCCAGAAAATCATTCATTGTGATTGGGGACTTTGTAGAACATTGTTGCTAGAAAATTGATTGCACAATAATGTATTTTTCTGCATCCACTGAAAGTAGGGGAATAGATACCAATAGTCAATTACAATCAGAATTTAGAGTAGTTGACTCTTCAGCATAAGGGAGCTTTGGAGAATTCAAAAAGATGTGGGTGAATGGCTTTAATACCTTAGTAAATGAATAAAATAAATCAGCGCAAATATCTCCCACTTACAAAAAAAAATAAATTAAGTGTATTTATAGAAGGGTGTGTATCACCATAAGGAAATGTAAACACACACTCTTCCATACAATGGTGGCTGCCAGTAGAGTTGAGCGAACCCGGACTGTAAAGTCCGGGTCCGTACCGAACTTTGGGGTGTCCGGGACCCGGACCTGGACTTTTCAAAAAAAGTCCGGGTTCGGGTCCGGGTTTCTGGTAATTTTAATGAAAAATCTTAAAAATGCTGTAAAAAAGTCCAGGAAGGTCCTGAAGGTCTGCAAAAGGAAGGAAAATGGGGGTAAGGGTGGGACAAGTGCCCTACCCATGCCTGGGCCTGAAATGTCAGGCCCAAGCGAGTTGAGATGACCGTCGGTGGTAACATACCTTCTCACACACAAATGTAAAGGAATACCACTATGTGTGGGAAGATATTTATGTGAATTAAATAAAAAAAAACATTCACCCTCTATAAACGCGACTAAATAAAATAAGTAAATGATTCCATAATTTCGGTAAGTGGGTGTAGAAAAACTTAAGAGGTTTCGAGGGAATACGACTTCTCAGTTGATGAGATTTAAGACTAACATTAACTGATAACCATAGATAAGGGGATGAAAGTCACCTACGTCTTTTTATGTAATAACACGTTAGTTAAAAG
>BLSH010359801.1:70242-86628 GCA_018402905.1 Glandirana rugosa
TTATTCGCCGCTAAGCGTGAACCGGTGGTCTCCCGCGCGCGGCAATGGCGGCGATCTGCGCTTTTTAGCGGTAATGCGATATTGGGGGGGACATGTCGGAACATTTTGACACTTTTTTGGGACCAATGACATTTATTCAGCGATCAGAAATTTAAATGTCCACTGATTACTGTATAAATGTCATTGGCAGTGAAGGGGTTAACCTGCAGGGGGAGAGCTAGGGGTTAATTGTGTTCCCTGGGTGTGTTCTTACTGTGGGGGGGTTGGGCTAACATGGGCATGAGAGATCTAACTGATCCCAGTGACAGGGATCAGTAGATCTCTCATGCCCCACTGACAGGGCGGGGAACCGCCGTGTTTACATCGGCGGTTCCCCGTTCTTTTCCCTGTAGCCGCTCATCGCGGCTCGCCGGCGGACATCGGGTCCGCCCGAGCCGCGGGCACACTCCCCAGGAGTGCGGCGGGTGCGCGAGCGCGCGCCGCCGGCGCGCGCCCTCTGGTGGCCAAGTGCGAATCGCCGCTTATTTACGGCGATTCGCGCAGGGCTCCCCGACTGCCGCCGTGAAAAGACGGCGCGCGGTCGGGAACCGGTTAAACAAAAATAGTTATATTCCTATTAAAATAATAACATTTTATTTTAATTACAATAATGTTCAGATGTCACATAGATTGTTTACAAATTGTAAACATGGAGAAAAGATGTGTGCTGTACAAAGGAATCTTGCCTAATTGGAATTTACTGATAAGCTGTATGTCGACATGATTTGGGTTGAGTTTCCCTGCATCCAGTTCGCATTACAGGAGAGTGTGACTGGCTCTCAATAGAGCCAGTTCACAGATCTCTGGGGCGGCTGTGAAGTGCACAGCAGAAGAGTCCTGTGCATTTTTGGCTCCTTTTCAGGTTCGAATTCAGCCAAAAATTTTGACCTAATTCAGACCTGAAATTGTGGACAGAAAGCACAGGACCCCCTGCTGTGCCCCACGGCAGCACATAGTGTGAACCCAGCCTTATGCATTCAGGTAGGTACTAACAGGCATCTGGAGTGATCATACTAATTACCCCTCATTATATCTCCAATTTTATTAGTCTAGTACTCACTTTGTTTAAAAGGACCAAAGAAAGCGATAACTAAGCTTGTAATTAAGGCCAAGGATCTCCCATGTGCTGATTATAGAAGAAAATAATATACACAAATATTAGAGTATAAACACATTACCCTCCAATATGTCAAGCAGCGCTAAATGAAGAGTGTCACGCAGCTTGGATGCGAGGCTGATGCCAATAAGCCACAATAAGAGGCTATTAGTCCATACACAGAACAGCTATTGCCTGAGGAAGGAGCACGAATGCTCCAAATGCGAGCACCTCCCACTCCACCCTGCATCCGGTAGTGACATCAGTGGCAGTTCCTGAGCCCCATCTGAGTCTCTGAAAGTGCTGGAAGCCACCAGCTCAGCCAGTACCAGCGGCCACCAGTGTTCCCCACCTGCAGCCTGTCCTTCTGAAGGAGTGGATAAACCTCTACAAAAGGCCTATTGCCACAAATGCGCTGACAATGCTTTTATCTTAGTTCCTTCTAGCTCTTTTCAGAGCTTGCAGCCATCTAAAGCCAGCATTTTACCTTCTGAGACCTCAATAGACACCTTGCACTTTCCACCCATGGTCCACGGATGACAGACTGATCCAGTGCCCCCCATCCCTCTCCATCCAGCTCCCAGGGTGTACATAAATGAGACACCTCCATGAGACAGACTGAGGATTTTCTATGGTGGACTGGTGATAAGGAGCCAAGCAGTTTAAAGGATCATCTTGTGATGTGTTTTATGGGCTGTATTTAGTTTTACATCTGATAAGTCTCTCCACAGAGGGGGAAACCACGTTTTTCATGCGGTTTGGTAGTGATTTTGAGCAAATACTCCTGAATACTCCATAAATTAGGACGCACAAATATGACAAGACGATCTGGTTTACAAAGAACTGCGTATGGACTGATAGCCTCTTATTGTGGCTTATTGACATCAGCCTTGCATCCAAGCTGCGGGACACTCTTCATTTAGCGCTGCTTGACATATTGGAGTATAACATGTTAATACTGTCATATTTGTGTATATTGTGACCTTTATTTTACAGCAGCAGCTATTGCCTCTACAAGGGTGTTGGTATTTCCAACATTACTTGGATTAAGGTTTGATTGGCATACTAGGAGCACTGATTAGGTTGTGTATTAACCTCTTCAAGGTTAGTCATTTTCCTCATGTACTTATAGAAGAAAATAGTTTATTTCTATTTTCTAGATACATCATAGCTGCTGCATCCTGTGTTTCTTAACTTTTTTTTTATAAATATGCCTCTATTATAGTTGTGGGCATTCCACAGCATATACCTCTCAAGGTGAGGTGTGTCTTTGGTTTGAAAATATTGATAGTGTGTTTTGTAATCTGCTGGCTTGTTTCTGGGTGAGACATTGCATAAGTATTAAGTTTTCCACACTGAGGTGAATGTAGAATTTAATTGTTCTGTGTCTTTAAAGGCTAAGTTCACATTTGTTCCCCCTTTTTTTTCTACATTCCAGCTCCCCTATGTAAGAGTATAGCACTCATGTACATTTTTTGGAAAAATATAAAATTAAAAATAAAATAACATTTACAGACACTTACCTTACTGTCCTACAACCATGTTTCCAGACATATCTATTGCTTTTTCCTTACTTCCTGATCAGACTGTAGGTCATGACACAGGAAGGAGTTGACCAGCTGAGCTCATTAGCACACAATCTGCATCATCCACCCTCATACCTACCGCCCACTCCCAGCTGCGCATTTTTTAAATGAAATGCAATCAATCAGTGATCACCCTTCTCACTAAATCAGTGTTTCTCAATTCCAGTCCTCAAGGTGCACCAACAGGTCATGTTTTCAGGATTTCCCTCAGATGAAACAGCTGTGGTAAATACTAACGTAGTGAAACTGATCAAATCACCTATGCAAAATAGTGGAGAGCCAGAAAACATGACCTGTTGGTGCGCCTTGAGGACTGAAATTAAGAAACACTGGGATGGGCCACCCTACACACAGCCATGCATGTTAGGGTGGGATCTAATGGCTTCCGCTAGCGGTTCCATAAGGAGAGGAAATATGGCAGGGGACAGCGGGCATCCTTGCCTGGTCCTGTTTGTTATTTTGATTTGTTTGGAGAACAAGCTGGAAACTAACACCTTAGCTGAAGGGTTGGAGTAGAGGGCTAAAATTGCCGACTGCATCCATCCCGATATCCAAAATTTCCCAAGTAGCTGCTTCAGATATCCCCAGTGTACTCTATCGAACGCCTTCTCCACATCCAAAGAAAGGAGCAGAGAAGGCGTCCGAGAGAGAACCACCCGGGAGATAATGTTTTTCAACCGCCTAGTACCATCCGGGGCCTGGCAGCCCGGGATCAAACCCACTTGGTCAGGGTGTATAAGCGTGGGTAAGATATTTTGAAGTCTAAGGGCAAGGAGTTTAGCAAAAAATTTTATGTCAGTGTTTATTAGGGATATAGGTCTGTAACTGGTTGGGCTAGAGGGATCCTTATTAGGTTTGGGTTTGGTAACAATCACAGATCTTAACATATCCTGTGGGAAGGAGCCGGAGGAGGAGGCAAAATCAAAGACCCCACAGAGGTGAGTGGAGTGCTCAGGTGCTAAAAATTTAAAGTATTCATTGGAGAACCCATCCTCTCCTGGCAATTTTTAGGATAGGCAAGGTTTTAAAAGTGGCTTCAATTTCCCTGGGGGTAAAGGGGACCGAGATTTCCTGGAGCAGCTCAGGACTCAGACACAGTAGTTTAACTGCCGATAGAAAGGCGTTTATAGCCTCATTCGAGGGTTGCACTATGGAACTATCCTTTGCAAGGTCATAGAGCAGTGGTTCTCAACTCCGGTCCTCGGGACCCACCAACAGGCCAGATTTTAAGTATTACCTTGGGAAGATGCAGACTAGAATACTGCAATCACTGAGCAGCAAATGATATCACCTGTGATGCATTTCAGTTATCCTGAAAACCTGGCCTGTTAGTGGGTCCCGAGGAGAGGAGTTGAGAACCACTGTCATAGAGGGACTGGTAGTAATCAGCAAAGCCATCAGTTACCTCCTTGGGGTCGGATACAATTTTGTTTGAGGTGGGGTGCACTAGGGACTGGATTTTTCGCTTAATTTGTTGCTGTTTGACCCTTTTGGCTAACCACGCACCGGCCTTATTATGAAGGTTGTAGCTGGTGGCTTTGAGATACCGGAGGGGAGACTCAAATTTATACAAAAGAAGTGAATGCAGTTTATCACGTTCCAATAGTATTTCCTGAGTGAGATGTAGTGACGGGTTCTCTTTATTTAGTTTTTCTTTTGAGGTAATAGAGTGTAGGGTCTCCTCCATTTGCCCTCTCCTCCGTCTCCTGATAATGGAAGAAATTTTAATCAACACCCTCCTCATATAAGCCCTGTAAGCACACCAAAGGTTACATCTATTCATTTCTGGCACATCATTATACAAAAAGAACTCCGTGTGTTCCTGTTTGATTCGTTGGGACCATTTCTCATCAGCCAAGAGCGAAGGATCTAATCTCCACAATGGTGGAGGGGTGTGGCGAAATGAGTCATCAAACTCCACTGTAATAGGCGCGTGATCTGATCAAGAAATGGTACCAATATCAGCCCTCATAACATTCTGAAGAGCATGTTTTGTTAACAAAAAATAGTCTATCCGCGAATATGAAGCATGAGCCGTAGATAAAAAAGTATAGTTCCTTTCCTACCCGTGGTAACAACGTCACACATCAAAGAGTTCATAATCTTGGAGAAGGGGAACTATGGAATGTATGGGTCTCCTGTGCATTGTGGTGGAATCCATGGTGGGTTGAAGAATCGTATTAAAGTCTCCTCCAATAATCGGTGCGCCTTGTAAATTGTCTTTAACTGTCCTTAGTAGTGGGGTAAGAAACCTGCGTTTCATACTGGGTGCATAAAGGTTCACCAGGGTGAAGATTGCTCCATTCAGCTCACAGATTAGTATTACATATCTCCCCTGCCGATCTGGGATCGAGTGAATGTAGCAAAATTTAACTGAGTCTCTAATGGCGATGAATACGCCGCAAGCTTTCTTTAGTCCGTTTGCCATATACAGGTGGGGGAAGTGGCTTAGTTCTATGTGGAGACACTTGCTGGCAGCAAAATGTGACTCCTGGATAGAGTTGAGCGAACCCGAACTGTAAAGTTCGGGTCCGTACCGAACTTTCGGGTGTCCGTGTCCCGAACCCGAACGTTTGAGAAAAAGTCCAGGTTCGGGTTCTGGGTTCTGGTATTTTATCACGCATGTTGAATAGCTGCAGGACAGCCAATCAACAAGCGTTTCACTGGTTTTCTCTAGAAGCCATCACAGCCATGCCTACTAATGGCATGGCTGTGATTGGCCAGTGCATCATGTGACCCAGCCTCTATATGAGGCTGGAGTCACAGTGCTGCATGTCACATGCTCTCAGGTTAGTGTAGGGAGAGGATGCTGGCGGCGCTGGGAGGGACAGATTGTGAGGGACAGATTGCAGATCAAATAACTAGGTAGAGATTACCACTACTGCTGTGAGGGACAGATTGCAGTGATAATAACTAGGTAGAGATTACTACTACAGATTGCATAAAAACCTGGGCGCTTTCCTTGCAAAATTGTAGACTCCACTGAGACAATTGAGTTAGTTGGTTTATTGCTTCTGATAATCCCTGCTGCTCTGTATGAACCCCTGGGGGAGTGAACCTGAAATCCAGCAATAATCAAGCGCTAAGGATTATCCAAGGACACAGTGAGGCTTCATCAGTGGAAAAAATGGTCACATTTATTTTCATAAGTAACAGTTAAAAACAATGGAAAAGATATGATCATCAATTACCAAAAAGCCCGATGTAAAGAAAAAAAAATACAAATGTGGATAAAAAATGGTAGAAGTTAAATTGGGGTTAAAACAGTAACAATAATGAGCTGTGCTCCTATGGAGCTATCAATGTCAGCATCAGCACTAGCCCACGTCACGTCAGGCACCCTGTCACAAAGTGAAAACAAAGCAGCCACTCACTGATCCTGCAGGTGAGTATTTGCCAGGGAGAGATCGGAGAGGTCACCATGTGCCGTCCAAGGGGGAAGGGAGGGTGGATACCACCTGCCTTGCGATGCAGACCTGATGGTTGTAGACCGGATGGTTGTTTCTCACTCTGCGGGAGATGGGCTTCTCTCTGCTTCTCACCGCCGCGGCTGGTCCCACTGTGATGACGTGGGCTGTCAGATCGTGGAGGGGTGTGCACTGCGATTGGCTAGGACCTGCACTGACTGCTGGGGTGGCTGAATGCAATAGCCTGTCACAGTGACGACATGTTTCGTGCTAAGGCACTTTGTCAAGTCATGTGACAGGCAAGGAAGGGGAGTGATTTATAGTTACTTGTCAATTGTTAACCCTTTAGGTTTTGGTGACCCCGGAAGTAGCAATAGGAACATGGCCATATCCCGGTGACACGCTGGGACTCTAATGCACTTCTAATTATGTATAGTTAGTCATTGGCCCTATATATTGACGGACCAGGGAGTGCATGATGAATGTGACAGCCCCATAGGGGTACTTCATAAATAAACATAAAAATATATATATTTTTGAAAAACAACAAATTGGAAAACAATAAGACTAAAATTAATTTTAAATTAAATCTTGAGCTGTATATGCAATAAACCTCTATGTGCAAATAAAAAAAAAATAAAAAAAACGCATGAAAAATGAGAAAAAAAAAAACCGCATGAAAAATTAGAAAAAAAAAAAAACATGACTTCCAGGATTAGACTAGGTGATTGCTCTCCATTTCTTCATTTAGGCCATGAGGAGATAAAGTATTTAATTTGAAGATCCAAAAAGCTTCTTTTTTACAAAGAAGTGCAAATTTGTCATTAAATGTGAGAGACCTGTCTGTGATTTTTTCAATAACCATGACCTCCAAGCATTTAATGTCGTGGTTGTGGTGAGTTAAAAAATGGCGGGGTACACTGTGTTGATGATCTGATCAGTCAGTGCAGGTCCTAGCCAATCGCAGTGCACACCCCTCCACAATCTGACAGCCCACGTCATCACAGCGGGACCAGCCGTGGCTGTGAGAAGTAGAGAGAAGCCCACCTCCCGCAGAGTGAGAAACAACCATCGGGTTTACAACCATCGGGTCTGCATCGCAAGGCAGGTGGTATCCACAATCCCTTCCCCCTTGGACGGCACATGGTGACCTCTCCGATCTCTCCCTGGCAGGTACTCACCTGCAGGATTAGTGAATGGCGGCTTTGTTTTCACTTTGTGACAGGGTGCCTGACGTGACGGGGCTAGTGCTGATGCTGACATTGATAGCTCCATAGGAGCACAGCTCATTATTGTTACTGTTTTAACCCCAATTTAACTTCTACCATTTTTTACCCACATTTGGATTTTTTTTTTTTTTACATCAGGCTTTTTGGTAATTGATGATCTTATCATTTCCATTGTTTTTAACTGTTACTTATGAAAATAAATGTGACCATTTTTCCAATGATGAAGCCTCACTGTGTCCTTGGATAATCCTTAGCGCTTCATTATTGCTGGATTTCAGAGATTACTACTACTGCTTTGAGGGACAGATTGCAGATCTAATAACATCTCATCCTGCATTACAGAACGATCTGATTACAGAACGATCTCTCATCCTGCATTACAGAACAATCTGATTTCAGAACGATCTGATACTGGACTAGGTAGAGATTACTACTGCTTTGAGGGACAGATTGCAGATCTAATAACATCTCCCAATTTTCTTCCTTTTGCAGCCCTCTAGCACTTTCCAGGACTTTTTTACAGTCATTTTTGTGCCGAAAAGTTTGAGTCCCCATTGACTTCAATGGGGTTCGGGGTCCGGGGTCAAGTTCGGGTCAAGTTCGGTACCGAACCCAAACTTTTTCGCGAAGTTCGGCCGAACCCACCGAACCCGAACATCCAGGTGTTCGCTCAACTCTACTCCTGTATAAAGAGGACATGAGCCTTTAGCACGTTGGCCTCTTTAAGAAGTGCTGCTCTCTTGTAGGGGCTGTTTAAGCCCTTTACGTTCAAAGACATGAATTTTAGTGACATTGGGCATGACTGCTAATGCTTAGAAACATCTTGCTAAGATGGACGTAGGGTTTTGCCTGTACAAGTAAAGAAAAAGTCATACCTGATAAGGAGTTCATAGGTTCTGATGCCGATGGTGTAGGGAAGACCCCATCCCGTACCTCTGTATTCCGCATGAGGGAAAGTTTCTTGAGCAGCTTTGTCCATGGTGGTTCTAGCAGGCTGACCAACACTCCGGTAGGCGAAGGGGGGGGGGGTAAGGGAGCACAGGAGGGTGAGAGAAGAGTCAAACATTAGAACAAGAAACAAAAACATATAAAAAAAGGCCTGGCCTAGTGCAGGCAAATGGGCAGCGAAGCTGCTACTACTGGGCAGGGGGTACTATTAGATAGTACAGAGCACTAATTGCACCACAGAAAGAGTTAGGTTATAGAGCCATTGGACGTTGGTTCACGCCAATCTTCAATGCAATGCACTGGGGGAGAAAGAGATCCTGCTCAGAGATTTATGTTGCCTGCGGCCACTCCTTTTGAAGATGTTCGGGTTGATTTGGGCCTGGAATCTGTGCATCAGGGGGAAGGAGTTGCCACTCTTTAAAGAGCTGGATGCCCTTATCCAAACTGTATATGGGGAAAAGTTTCCCATTCCAGGTGACAAGCAACTTTGTGGGGAAGCCCCATTTGTAGATTATAGAGTGGTTCTGAAGCAATTTTGTGAGTGGGGCCAGCTTTTTCCTATTCATGGCTGTTTGCTGTAAAATGTCTGTAAACAGGGATACATTCTGAAACTCACCTGGGACTGCTGGGCTTCTCTTGGCAGCTGCCATGATATGCTCTTTAGCGTGGTAATAGTGTATACGTGCCAAGGCATTTCTAAGTGCAGTGTCCAGGAGAAACTTTGGTTTAGGTATACGGTGGGCTCTGTCCACACATAGCTCTATGTCCGATAGGGTCCGTACAAGTGCTTTTATGAGGCGCATCTGGGATGCCCCAAAACATAATATTATTCTTCCTCGAGCGATCTTCGAGGTCTGCGATTTTATTTTGCAGCCTCTGTACTTCTGATTCCTGGTCTGCATAGGTGTCTATAAGGTCATTATGAGCCATGTATAGGTCAGCCATTTTAGACTCCAGGTGATTAACTCTGTCAGCATGGTCCTGGACCGTGTCTTGTAAGGGCACCATCATGTCACTAAAGTCAGCAAACAATGAACTTCTCAGTGACATTAACATATTATTCATGGTGGTCTCTGTAACAGCCTGGTCTGTGGCTGGGAAGAGCTCTATATTAGGGCCGGGTTGCAGGGGCTGCCATGCTGCTTGCGGAGGCGAGCGCAGGGCTGCCGGGGGATCTTCAAACCCATCCCTGGGTTTTTTTGACTTAGCGGGGCTCCTAGTAGTGGGAGAGGGAGGGGGGATGAATCATCCATCTCCCCTTGTTGAGGGGAGGCTGGTCTGTCCGATGTACTTGGATGAGGGTGGGAGCGGGACGGTCTCTGGGAGCCAAAGCCATCTTGCTTACCCGTGCTGTGATTCAGGGGGTAAAAGTCTGTGAGGTGTTGGAGCGGCCGATTCTCTTTCCTCCACTTGGACATCACTGCCGGGTGGTCTCCGGAGACTGGGCGATGTAGTGCGGGTGTGCTACGGCCCTTCTCCCCGCTGCTATGTTGCTGTAGTCGGCGTGAGGGGAGCGGAGCTCACTCGTGTGCGTCCATCTTGAGCGCTAGCCGGCCACGCCCCGATCGCATTTCATTTAAAAAGCGTGCACCTGTTAATGGGCGGTAGGTAGGAGGGTGGATGATGCAGGGTGTGTGTTAATGAAGTCAGGTGGTCAACTCCTTCCTGTGTCATAACCTACAGTCTGCCCAGGGAGTAAGACAGAAGCAATAGATACATCTGGAAACATGGATATAGGACAGTAAGGTAAGTGTCTGTAGATTTTATGGAAAGCTTTGATATTTTTGGAAAAAAGGTACATAAATGCTATACTGGTACATAGGGGAGATGGAATTTAGAAAAAAAGAAGCTAAACAAAGGTCAACTTAGCTTTTTAGAGTTATAGGCACATGGTTTGACCACACCATTTTAATATAGAAGAATGCAAACCCTGTTGAAGTGACCATTTGTCAGTTAAACAGAAGTCTGTTCTAATATACTTTATATGTGTAGGTGAGAAATAGCTATAGTCTCTTTCAGACACATGCAGGAAACTCAAGGGTCTCTGGCCCTGAGCAGTTTTGTTTAGGGAAGGGCATCATATTCTTGGGGGGGGTGAGGAATTTAAGGTGAGGTCACCACAATATTTAAGTATTCCCAAATTATCAAAGACCTTGCTAAAATATTCTGGAAAAATGTTCTGGATTTATTTATTTTTTCTTATTTTGAAAAAGGTTGTTTGCCTCTAATGGGGATGGGCCAAACAACCCCCGGTTCAGTTCGCTCCAGAACACCATTAAAGACTATGGGATACGAACATTAAAAATCAAAAGTGCTCATTTTAAAGGCTTATATGCAAGTCCTTGCCATGAAAAGTATATGGGGACCCGGGTCCTGCCCTAGGGGACATGTATCAATGCAAAAAAAAAGTTGTTAAAATCGATTGTTTTTTCAGGAGCAATGATTTTAATAATGCTTAAAGTGAAAAAATAAAAATGAAATATTCCTTTTAAATAATGTGCCTGGGGGGTCCCCTTAGTCTGTCTGTAAAAGGGTGCACCTCTGTGATGTTTATAACAGTGCCAGAGCAAAATGACATTTGTAAAGGAAAAACTGTCATTTAAAACCGGCTCCCGGCAATATAGATAAAAATCACTGAAAAAATTTGGGTAGGGTCCCCCCCAGTCCATACCACACCCTTCTGGTCTGGTTTGGATTTTAAGGGGAACCCCATGCCAAAATTAAAAAAAAAATTGACGTGGAGTTCCCCCTAAAATCCAAACCAGACCCTAATCCAAGCATGCAACCTGGCCAGCTGGGATAGGGGGGAGGGAGACCGCCTCCACCCTCCTGAACCATACCAGGTTGCATGCCCTCAACATGGGGAGTATGGGTGCTTTGGGGCAGGTGGGGCTCTGCACCCCCCTGCCCCAAAGCACGTTGTCCCCATGTTGATGGGGACAAGAGCCTCTTGCCCACAACCCTGGGCTGTGGTTGTGGGGGTCTGCGGGTGAGTGGCTTATTGGAATCTGGAAGCCCCCTTTAATAAGGGGGCCCCCAGATCCTGCCCCCCTATGTGAATTAGTATCGGGTACATCGTACCCCTACTAATTCACTGAAAAGTGTCAAAAAAGAAAAAAAACACAGGAGACAATTAGGGACAAGTCCTTTATTGAAAAAGAAAAAAGTGTCCCCTGTTGAAATCCATCGTCACAGAGCACGACGGACCTGAAAAAAAAAAAGCCACAACAGCCCCTCCTCTATGGGAGGGTTCCCCGCCGACTGACTGCTTTTTGCTTTGACAATTTATTTATATGGCAGGGCGGGGCCCGGGGTTGTACACACATGACCCGCCCCCCCACTGACGTCACATGATGCCAGAAGGGGCAGGGTCACTTGCTTACATCCCCGGGTGGCCCAAACCCCATTGAAGTCAATGGTGACCCAAAATTTTGGGCACAAAAATGGCTGTAAAAAAAGTCCTGGAAAGGGCTAGAGGGCTGCAAAAGGTAGCAAAATGGAGGTAAGGAGTAGGACAAGTTCCCTACAAACAAATGTGGATAAGGAAATAACTTAAAATCACAAAAAAAAAATAAAAATGGGAGTAGGAGGTGGATGTGGAGTAGAAGCCTAGAGGTTGACTAGGCCGTGACCGTAGCAGTGTAGGTGGAATTGGCGGTGGTGGAGGAGGAGGAGGAGGAGGTAGCCAACACTGTTATTTGTTTTTTTTTTTTTCTAATTGGGGTAGCCCCCAAAATATTGAGACATATTAAATAAAACCAAGTATACCAATGGCTGTGTGAGGCCGGTCTAAATGTCTATTCTGCACAAGGTACAGACAAGTCTTGTGGGATCCATGCCTTGTTCATTTTAATAAACGTTAGCTTGTCCACGTTGGCTGCGGACAGACGGCTGCGCTTGTCTGTGATAACACCCCCTGCCGTGCTCCCTCCCTAATGCAGTAGTAGATGGTTTTAGAAGAATAAACTCTCCCTCAGAGCACCAACAGGAACCTCTCCCTAATGCAGTAGGAGATGGTTTTAGAACGATAAACTCTCCCTCAGAGCACCAACAGGAACCTCTCCCTAATGCAGTAGGAGATGGTTTTAGAACGATAAACTCTCCCTCAGAGCACCTACAGGAACCTCTCCCTAATGCAGTAGTAGATGGTTTTACCCTCTCTCCGAGCCTGAACTAGCGGCCCTCAAATCATACCTGGACGAAAACATCAAGAAGGGGTTTATCAGACCATCCACGTCTCCGGCTGGAGACGGTATCTTCTTTGTAGAAAAGAAAGATCACTCGCACTGGCCATGCATAGACTACTGGGAGCTTAACCGGGTAACCATTAAAAAACGTTTTTCAAAAACTTTTCCAGCGGCTGGGGTCGGCCACCATCTTCACGAAACTTGACCTACGTGGGGCTTACAACCTCATCCGTATTAGTGAAGGAGACGAGTGGAAGACCGCTTTCCGCACTCGTTTTGGGCATTACGAATATTTAGTGATGCCCTTCGGCCTTTGTAATGCCCCAGCGACATTCCAGCACTTCGTCAATGACGTGTTCCAAGACTTCCTGGACCTCTTCGTTATTATATATCTAGATGACATCCTGGTCTTCTCTGCTTCCCTGGAGGAACACCGCAGGCACGTCACCAAGGTTCTAGGGCGACTCCGGCAGCATGGCATGTATGCCAAAGTGGAAAGGTGCTCTTTCGAACAGCCTAGCATGCATTTCCTAGGATTGATTATCTCCACAACAGGCATTCACATGGATCCCCAAAAGGTCTCCACGATCTTGGAATGGCCCGCACCAACAGACCGAAAAGGGGTTCAGAGGTTTGTGGGCTTTGCAAACTTTTACAGAAAGTTCATAAAGGGATTTCTGCCATTGTGGAGCCTATCACATGCTTGACCAAGCAGAACACCCGATACCGGTGATCCCCTGTGGCTCAAGACGCCTTTCAGAGACTCAAGTCCCTTTTCACTTCGGCTCCCATTCTGAAACACCCGGACCCAGCCTTGCCATAGGTCCTTGAGGTGGACGCATCGGAAACCGCAGTAGGGGCTATCCTGTCCCAGCGCCAGGGTATCAAGGCCCTGCTTCACCCAGTAGCCTTCTTCTCCAGAAAACTAACCGCATCGGAGCGGAATTATGACGTGGGAGATAGAGAGCTACTGGCCATCAAATCGGCCCTAGAGGAATGGCGGTATTTGCTGGAAGGGGCTTCTCATCCTGTCCTCATCTTCACGGATCATAAGAACCTGAGTACCTACCAACAGCAAAGAGGCTAAGACCTCGGCAAGCCCGTTGGGCACTGTTCTTCTCCAGGTTCTACTTCCACTTAACGTACCGCCCAGGGTTGAAGAATAGTAAGCCCGATGCCTTGTCCCGGATGTTCTCAGAGCCAGGAAATACTGCCCCACCTGACACCATACTTCCGGCATGGAATTTCCTTCTGTCTGATGAGGACTTTCTTTCCCAACTCTGTCGGGTCCTGGCCGGTTCCACTGCCGACAGAGACCCCCGACTGACTGTCAGAGATGGTCTATGGTGGCTAGGGCAGAAAATGTTTATCCCAGCAAGTTTACGCCTCAGGATCTTGGGTCGGTACCATGACCATAAACTGGCCGGTCACTTTGGTGCTCGAAAGACCGCGGAGCTCATCTCTCGGTCATTCTGGTGGCCCAACATCACCGAGGACTGCAGGAAATACGTTGGGGCCTGTCCTGTCTGTGCCAGGAATAAGACGGACAAGGCTAAAGCCTGGAGTCTCCTAAACCCTCTCCCCATACCTGAGCGCCCGTGGTCGCAACTGGCGATGGATTTTATTGTGGAACTTCCCCCGTCTGAAGGCTTTACGACCATCTTCGTCATAGTGGACCGAATGACGAAGATGGCACATTTCATCCCCATGAAGGGGACCCCCACAGCGGCCGAAACGGCCAACACGTTTATAAGAGAAGTCGTCCGACTTCATGGAGTGCCCAGCAATATCGTGTCCGACCGGGGGGTCCAGTTCACGTCCAGGTTTTGGAGAGCCCTATGTTCTGGCTTAGAGATTGAGCTCGCATTTAGTCATCGGCTTACCACCCGCAGACAAATGGCCAGACAGAAAGGACGAATCAAACCCTAGAACAATACTTGCGCTGCTTTGCTACTTTTTCACAGAACGATTGGGTGGCACTGCTGCCGGTGGCCAAATTTGCCTATAACAACACCATTCACTCGGCCACCCAGCAGTCCCCATTCTAGGCCAACTATGGATTCCACCCTACTTTCCTGCCCGACCTGAGCCCGGAAAGTTCCGTTCCAGCAGCGCAAGATATCACCAGCTTCCTTCAATCCAACTGCAAGATTCTACAGGAGACACTATAGAGGCCCCGGGAATCTAACAGAGGCCTACGATAAGAGGAGGCGGGGGGAGCTGGAGCTCCAACCTGGCAAC
Source organism: Glandirana rugosa (assembly GCA_018402905.1). Taxonomy (NCBI): domain Eukaryota; kingdom Metazoa; phylum Chordata; class Amphibia; order Anura; family Ranidae; genus Glandirana; species Glandirana rugosa. Next base: position 84,976 of record BLSH010359801.1, read on the forward strand.
CGTGTCTGGCTATCCACCAGGAATCTAAAGCTAGCCTGCCCTTCAAAAAAGTTGGGACCAAGATTTCTGGGGCCCTTCCCAGTTAAGAGGAGGATAAACCGGGTGGCATTTGAATTGGAACTCCCGCCATCCCTACGGATCCACCCGGTTTTTCATGTATCTGAAACCCATGGTCCTCGACTCCTTCTCGGGTCGGAAGGTAGGCCCACCGGATCCAATCTTGGTTCACGGAGAGTAGGAGTTCGAGGTGGAAGCCATCTTAAACAGCCGCCGGAGAGCTGGGGGGACCCAGTACCTAATCAAATGGAAGGGATTTGGTCCAGAGGAGAACTCCTGGGAACCTGAGGAGAACATCCATGCCCCCGGACTGATTCAGGCCTTCAAAAGAAAGCGCCAGGGTGGCGACACCCAGTAAGGCATCCGGAGGCTGCCCCTTGGGGGGGCAATGTTAGAGAATGGACATGTTTGCCAGTGAATCTGGCTGTTTCCGTGGTGGTGCGCACCTGTGTGTGTTTGCGCACGCCCGTGCGCGTCTGCGCGCGCCCATGCGCGCGCGCCTGTGCACGCGCCGGAAACGGCGCCAAATGGCACTATTTAAACCCAGAGACTCCAGCAACAAGTGCTGCTCGTTCTACAGTGTCCGTGACCTGTGAGCCTCAGCTCCTGATACCTGTTCCTGTGTTTGCTCTGCCTCCTGTTGACCCGGCTTGTCCTGACCTGCTGTTCCGCTACCTGCACCGACCCCGGCTATCCATGACCATCCGATTGTCTGCTCCCTTGTACCTCTGCTGCCCGCCCGTTAACGAACCTTGCTTGAACTTTGACTACCCGTTTGCCTGATCCTCTTGTACCTTCCTGCCTGCCTGTTGCTGACCCAGCCTGTACGACCATCCTTCTATCTGCACGCCTTCTGGAGGTTCACTACATCATCGGTGACCCTCCAGCCCTCGTGCCATCCTGCACTCTTGGGCCTCTGTCTACTCTACCAGGGATCCTCGAATCGGGTGCGCAAGAGCGGTTGTTCCCTGCACAAGACATACTCCACCATGAGGTTCGTGACAAGTATGCTCTGTCCTCTGCACCCACACGGTAGTATTCTCTGTTCCCTGCACCCCCTGTAATATTCTCTGTCCTCTGCACCCCCACTAAAGTATTCTCTGTCCCCTGCATCCCCCACTGTAGTATTCTCTGTCATCCCCCCCACTGTAGTATACTCTGTCCCCTGCACACCCCATTGTAGTATTCTCTGTCCTCTGCACCCCCCACTGTAGTAGTCTCTGTCCCCTACACCGCCCCCCACTGTAGTATTTTATGTCCTCTGCTCCCCCCACTGTAGTATTCTTTGTAATCTGCACCCCCACTTTAATATTCTCTGTCCCCTGCCCTCCCCCCCACTGTATTATTCCATGTCCCTTGCACCCTCCACTGTAGTATTCTCTGTCCCCTGCACCGCCCACTGTAGTATTCCCTCTCCCCTGCAACCCCCACTGTCGTTTTCTCTGTCCTCTGCTAACCCATCAGAGTATTCTCTGTCCCCTGCACCCCCCCCCACTGTAGTATTCTCTGTCCCCGTTACCCCCACGTCTCCTGTCTCTTATGATGTCACCCCCTACGTCCCCTGTCTCTTATGATGTCACCCCCCCCCACGTCCCC
>BLSH010359801.1:141171-167420 GCA_018402905.1 Glandirana rugosa
TGTCTTCGCTCGACGGCAATAGTGTCCCTGTAGTATTCTCTGTCCCCTGCACCCCCCACTGTAATATTATCTGTCCCCTGAACTCCCCACTGTAACATTCTCTGTGCTCTGCACTCCTGCTGTAGTATTATCTGTCCTCTGTACCCCCCACTGTAGTATTTTCCATCTTCTGCACCGCCACTGTAGTATTCTCTGTCCTCTGCTCCCTCCATTCTTTGTCAACTGCACACTCCACTGTAGTATTCTCTGTCTCCCACCCCACACAAACACGCGGTGTAGGTAGAACTCTGCTACATTACACAGGTGTACAACACAGCAGGGCAGCAGAGATTAGCATCACAGGCTAGATGGGGGTGGGAACTGCTGAAGTTAACTTTTCACATTAACAGGCTGGTGATTTGCTGCTAGGATCACCAGGCAACCAATCACCTTCTGTTTAATGAAAAAGTAAACTCCAGCAGTTCCTACCCCCATCCATCCCTGTGATAACGGCAGCTCGCTTCTGTCCAATGAAGAGTGCAGCAGAAAACATGTCTGCGGGCTGGCGCCCATGAATTAATCATGGTCACTGATGGGCCGGAATTTCAACAGTGGTGGGCCGGGTGCGGCCCACGGTCCACGGGTTGCCTACCCCTGCCATAGATTTTATTAATTAAGCAAAACATCTCTAACCATAGGGAAGATGCAGCTGGACATGTCCATAATATGTGATATAGCGTGTCCACTGCTCCACATTGCCACCAACATAAGGGTGACATTTGTAATGAGAGTTTAGAGATTCTGTGGGGCATAAGATACCACCATAGTAGTATTTTCTGTGTTAATTCCCACATATTTATATTCTTGATAGCAGTATAGGTGGAAATAAGTGCAGATTGCCATTGTTCACATCTGTGCGTTGTGCCAAGGTCCTGTTCCCAGGCTCTTAAATTAGCTGTCTTAGCAAATTCATCTTTTTGTTGAATTCCCTGTCAATAGGGAGATAACTTTGGTGTTAGAATGGGGGTTAGTGGAGAATTGGACAATTCGCCAAGGCAACTAAATATTATTTGAAGGATTAGAATGTAGGTAGAGTTGAGCGAACCCGAACTGTAAAGTTTAGGTTCATACCGGACTTCAGGGTGTCCGTGACCCGAACCCGGACATTTGAGAAAAAGTCTGGTTTCGGGGTTATGGTATTTTTTCACGCCTTCTTAGTGCCTGTTGAATAGCTGCAGGGCAGCCAATCAACAAGCGTTTCACTTGTTTGGCCTTAGAAGCCATCCCAGCCATGCCTACTAATGGCATGGCTGTGATTGGCCAGTGCATCATGTGACCCAGCCTCTATATAAGCTGGAGTCACGTAGTGCTGCATGTCACATCATCTCATACTAATGTAGGGAGAGGATGCTGCTGTTGCTATAAGGGACAGATTAGCTTTAGAAAATCATCTCATACTAGTGTAGGGAGAGGATGCTGCTGATGCTGTGAGGGACAGATTAGCTTTAGAAAATCTGTTAAAAACAGCGATTTATTGGTGGGTGGGTGCTAGAGGAGATTTTTGTTTGCTAGAGTACATTTTGTTTGCTAATCAAAGTGCCTCATATAAAACCTAAGCAATTTTTCTGTTTGTTAGGTGGGCGTTTGCTCGTGTTCTGTTAGTTCAGTTGGCAACATTTTGGCATATTTAAATACTGCTTTTACATTGGAGTTAGACAAATTAAAACATTTTTTTTTTGGCCAGCAGGGCATTTCTTGCACAAAATTAAAAAGTGAGTCTACATTGCTGGTTTAAAAAAAAAAATATTCTAAATACTACATTTGCGGCCAGCGGTGCATTTCTTGCACAAAAATAAAAAGTTTGTCTACATTGCTGGTTTTAAAACAAAAAATATTCTAAATACTACATTTGCGGCCAGAGGTGCATTTCTTGCACAAAAATAAAAAGTGCATCTACATTGCTGGTTTAAAAAAATATATATACTAAATACTACATTTGCGACCAGCGGTGCATTTCTTGCACAAAAATAAAAAGTGTGTCTACATTGCTGGTTTAAAAAAAAAGTATAATAAATAGTGCTACATAGCACATTTGCACCTTGCTGTGCATTTCTTGCACAAAATTAAAATGTGTGTCTACATTGCTGGTTTTAAAAAAATACTAATAAATAGTGTTACATAGTACATTTGCATCTTGCTGTGCATTTTTGCACAAAATTAAAAAGTGCGTTGACATTGCTGGTTTAAAAAAAAAAAATAGTGCTACATTGTACATTTGCACCTTGCTGTGCATTTCTTGCACAAAATTAAAAAGTGCGTCTACATTTCTGGTTTAAAAAAATAAATAAATAAATAAATAGTGCTACATAGTACATTTGCACCTTGCTGTGCATTTCTTGCCCAATATTAAAAAGTGCATCGACATTGCTGGTTTTAAAAAAAAAAAAAATTAGTGAAACATCATACATTTGCACCTTGCTGTGCATTTCTTGCAAAAAATTAAAAAGTGCATCTACATTGCTGATTTGAAAAAAAAGAATAATAAATAGTGCTACATAGTACATTTGCACCTTGCTGTGCATTTCTTGCACAAAATTAAAAAGTGCGTCGACATTACTGGTTTAAAAAAAAATTAAAAATAGTGCTACATAGTACATTTGCACCTTGCTGTGCATTTTTTGCACAACATTAAAAAGTGTGTTGACATTGCTGGTTTAAAAAAAAAAATAGTGCTACATAGTACATTTGCACCTTGCCGATCACTTCTTGCACAAAATGAAAAAGTGCGTCTACATTACCGGTTTAAAAAATAATATAAATTTGTGCTAATTTGTGCATCCAGAATGAGGAGAGCGTCAAATAAGGGACGTGGTCGTGGTGCTGCTGGTGCTGGTGGTGTTGGTGAAGCTCCTATTGCAAGGAGAGGACGTGGTCGATCTGTGCTAGCTACACGCACAAGTGAAACACCTTCCTCAAGTGCAAGTAGCCTACAGAACCTTCAACGTTATGTGGTAGGCCCGAATGCTGCTCAACAAATGGTGAGGCCATAACAGGTACAGGCGATAGTAGATTGGGTGGCTGACAATGCCTCCAGTTCCTTCACATTGTCTCCCACCTGGTCCCTTACTGAAAGCTCAGAGTTGGCACCTGAACCCCATGGCCATCTGTCTTTCACCTCAGCCCCTTGTAAATCAGCCAAGCAGTCTGAGCCCCAAGTCATGCAGCAGTCTCTTATGCTTTTTGATGACTCTGCTGGTGTGCTTTCCATGGACCATCCACATAGCCCTGCCCCAGAAGTGGAAGACATTGAGTGCACCGATGCCCAACCACTTCTGTTTCAGGATGAGGACATGGAAACACCACCGCAGCACGTCTCTGATGATGACGAAACACAGGTGCCAACTGTTGCGGCTTTCTACAGTGTGCAGACTGACAAGGAGGGCAGTGGTGAAGAGTGGGTGGAAGATGATGTGGAGGATGATGAGGTCCTAGACCCCACATGGAATGAAGGTCATGTGAGTGACGTGTGCAGTTGGGAGGAAGAGGTGGCGGTCGCACAGAGGCACCAACACAGCAAAAGAGGAAGCAGGTTGCAAAGTAGACGTCCTATGACAAAACGCATAGGTCGGGGCTTTTACGTCACATGTCACTTCTGGTTACAGGCCGTGGAACGCAGAGGGCACGGCGGACATCCTGTTAGATGTTATAGCTCGGTTTTTCATGCAGACATGTGAGTGTTTTACTATTTTTGATTATTAAACTTGGACCAACAATATTGCGCAAGATATTGTCTCTCTTTACATGGTTGGACTGAGCGGAGGTGGTGAGGTACAGCAGCCTTTTCTATAACCCTACCAAGTGTGTACCCATTCAGGGGGGAGCGCTTCCTGATGGTGAAGCACAGCAGGCTCTGTGATTCTACTAAGCGTGCACCCCTTCAGTGAGGGATGCTTTCTGGTGAGTGGCCTCACATTTGCAGTGATATGAGGGGAACACTTACCACACAGTTTGGAGTGGAGGTTAATGCCATGGTGGGGACTCATTACACGCTCAGTGGAGAGAGTGCTACTATTTTATTGGGATGAAATAGAACTCTTTGATGTTGAATGAAGCATTTTGAGACTGTTTCTTGCACATTGTGAAAAATTTCTGAGAATCAATTTCAGCACTTTTTTTGGCACTTTTGCACTTTATATAAATTGTTAATTGGAGGAGATTATCCCATATACATTTAAGCTTTTTGCACTTAATTGCTTTGCACATAATTGGTTTTTACACTTTTAATCAATATGGACTAAGTATATGTTAGAATTTATGGTTCGTATTATACTACTTTGTTCGCACAATTAACATATCGATTTTTCACACATATAGAATTTATTTTTATTTTTCACAGATATAATTTAAAATATTGATTTATATATCTCAACGTTTTATATTACCTACTCTCTGATGATAACAGCATAAGAAAGTTATATCTAGTATATTTATACAGCAACCAAATGTAACATTTACCAGCATCCTGGAAATTATATGAGTAAATATCCAAATAAATCAGACCATAACAGAGCAGCGCCATACCCACCTTAATTTTGTCATAATTAGAGTTGAGCGTACTTCTGGAAGTCCGGGTTCTGCTGGTTCGGCCAAACTTCGGGAAACCGAACTTTGTCCCGGACCCCGAACCCCAGTTTTGAGATGATTTTAGAACAGTGATATGATATCACTGTTCTAAAATCATCTATAAACTCTATGTGAAACTATAGCAGAGCGAAACCTTATCCCTGTTCTTCCCTATGCTACAGTTTCACACACAGTTTCCAGATGTTTGCAGAACAGTAGTTCTGTTTGTCCCGGTTTTATTGAAAGTGTTACACACAGTTTCCAGATGTTTGCAGAACAGTAGTTCTGTTTGTCCCGGTTTTATTGAAAGTGTTACACACAGTTTCCAGATGTTTGCAGAACAGTGATATGGGTTCGCCGGTTTTATTTAAAGTGTTACACACAGTTTCCAGATGTTTGCAGAACAGTAATTCTGTTTGTCCTGGTTTTATTTAAAGTGTTACACACAGTTTCCAGATGTTTGCAGAACAGTAGTTCTGTTTGTCCCCGGTTTTATTTAAAGTGTTACACACAGTTTCCAGATGTTTGCAAAACAGTGATATGGGTTCGCTCGGTTTTAGTTAACGTGTTATACACAATTTCCAGATGTTTGCAGAACAGTGATATGGGTTTGTCACGGTTTTATTTAAAGTGTTACACACAGTTTCCAGATGTTTGCAGAACAGTGATTTGGGTTTTTCCCGGTTTTATTTAAAGTGTTACACACAGTTTCCAGATGTTTGCAGAACAGTGATATGGGTTTGTCCCGGTTTTATTTAAAGTGTTACACACAGTTTCCAGATGTTTGCAGAACAGTGATATGGGTTTGCCTGGTTTTATTTAAAGTGTTACACACAGTTTCCAGATGTTTGCAGAACAGTAGTTCAGTTTGTCCCGGTTTTATTTAAAGTGTTACACACAGTTTCCAGATGTTTGCAGAACAGTGATATGGGTTCGCCCGGTTTTATTTAAAGTGTTACACAAAGTTTCCAGATGTTTGCAGAACAGTAGTATGGTTTCTCCCGGTTTTATTTAAAGTGTTACACACAGTTTCCAGATGTTTGCAGAACAGTAGTATGGTTTCTCCCAGTTTTAGTTAAAGTGTTACACACAGTTTCCAGATGTTTGCAGAACAGTAGTTCGGTTTGTCCCGGTTTTAGTTAAAGTGTTACACACAGTTTCCAGATGTTTGCAGAACAGTGACATGGGTTCTCCCGGCTTATTTATACTTTTTTGACACAGTTTGAAGATGATTTTAGAACAGTGATATGGCTTCTACCGTTAATTAATACTTTTCAGACCCAGTTTGAAGATGGTCCACATCCACCTCCATTTTTGATTTTTTTAAGTTTTTATTTTTTAAAAAATATTTAAAGTTATTTCCCTGTCCCCATTTCTTTGTAGGGCACTTGTCCCATCTTTACCCCCATTTTCCTTCCTTTTGCAGACCTCTAGGACTTTCCTGGACTTTTTTACAGCAATTTTCAGAACTTTTAGTAAAATTACCAAAACCCCAGACTTTTTTTGAAAAGTCCGGGTCCCGGACACCCCAAAGTTCGGTACGGACACGAACTTTACAGTCCGGGTTCGCTCAACACTAGTCATAATTTTGTCATATTGTCATGTCAGGTTGCAAAAGTGGAGCGACTGTCCCCTAGACAGTATGCCTGCTATTACCCACTGCACCCAGGGACCTAGCACACCAAAGGCAGCTCAAAGGAGTTCCCTGGCGTGGCAGTTCTCCAGACATTGTGCTGACGACCAGACATGAGTAGTTTGCACGCTGTGCAATCAGAGCCTGAAGCGAGGCATAAATGTTCTAAACCTGAGCACAACCTGCATGACCAGGCATCTACATGCAAAGCACAGGCTGCAGTGGAATAAGCACCTCAAAATCCAAGAAAGATCTCAGGCTCCTCCTGCTTCCTCTTCTGCTGCTGCTTCAGCCTCTTCCTCCACCTCTACAGTGCCAGTGTCACCTGCCACCCAGCAAACAGATGATGTGACAGCAACGCCACCATGTCCGCCACTGTCCCCAAGCATTTTCACATGGTCCCATAGAAACTTACAGCTCTCCATCTCCCAAACACTGGAGAGAAAGAGGAAGTATCCCCCTACCCACTCGCGATCCCTGGCCCTGCATGCCAGCATTTCAAAATTCCTGGCCTTTGAAATGCTGTCATTCTGTCTGGTGGACATGGACAGTTTTAAAAACCTGATGGCGGTGGCTGTCCCACAGTACATGGTTCCCAGCCGCCACTACTTTTCCAGGCGAGCCATCCATTCCCTGCACAAACAAGTCGGGGACAAGATCAAGTGTGCAATGCGCAACGCCAACTGTGGAAAGGTCCACATAACCACTGATACGTGGACCAGTAAGCACGATCAGGGACGCTATATCTCGCTAACTTCACACTGGGCAAATGAAGTGGCGGGTGGGCCTGAGCCAGATAGCAGTTTGGCACATGTCCTTCTGCCACCGAGGATTGCAGGGCATTACTTTTTGCCTCCTGTTGCCTCCTCCTTCTACTCCACTTCCTCCTCCTCTACCACCTCCTCATCCGCTCAGCATAACACCTTCACCACCAACTTCAGCACATCCAGGGGGAAACGACAGCAGGCTGTTTTAAAACTGATATGTTTGGGGGATAAACCCCACACTGCGCAGGAGCTGTGGATGGGCATTGAGCAACAGAACGATGATTGGTTGTTGCCACTGAGCCTCAAGCCCGGCCTGGTGGTGTGCGATAGTGGGCGAAATCTCGTAGCAGCTCTGGGCCTAGCCGGTTTGACGCACATCCCTTGCCTGGTGCATGTGCTGAATTTGGTGGTGCAGAAATTTCTAAAAAGCTACCCGGATTTGTCAGAGCTGCTGCCGAAAGTGCGCGCTTTCGGCATTCTCACCCTGCTGCTGCTCGCCTGTCTCCTATGCGACATGCCCACAATGTGGAACTCCACCTCAAACATGCTGGAGAGACTGTGCGAGCAGCAGCAGGCAATAGTGGAGTTTCAGTTGCAGCACGCACTGGTTAGTCACTCTGTGGAACAGCACCACTTCACCACCGAGTGGGCCTCCATGCAAGACCTGTGTAACCATATTGCGGTGTTTCGAGTACTCCACCAACATGGCCAGTGCCGATGATGCTGTTCTCAGCGTTACTATCCCACTTCTATGTCTCCTTGAAAAAACACTTCAAGCAATGATGGAAGAGGATGTGGCACAGGAGGAAGAGGAGGAGGAAGAGGGGTAATTTCCATGGTTATCAGGTCATTCACAAGTGGCTCAGAGGGTGGGTTCCTGCACCAGCATAGGCCAGGTAAAAGATTTCAAGCCAGAGCACAGTTCTGGAGGATGAGGAGGACGAGGATGATGAGAAGGAGGAACCGTGTTCACAGCAGGGTGGCTCCCAGTGCAGCTCGTGGGCATCACTGGAGCGTGGCTGGGGGGATACGGAGGACACAGATGATACACCTCCCACAGAGGACAGCTTGTCTTTGCCTGTGGGCAGCCTGGCACACATGGCCGACTACATGCTGCAGTGCCTGCGCAACGACAGCAGAGTTGCCCACATTGTAACTTCCTCTGATTACTGAGTGGCCACCCTGCTGGATCCCCGTTACAAGGACAACGTGCCGTCCTTAATCCCCTCATTGGAGCGTGAGAGGAAGATGCGCGACTACAAGCGCACACTGGTAGAGGCGCTGCTGAGGGCATTCCCAAATAATACCAGGGGCTCAGCTGAAACACAAGGTGAAGGTAGAGGAGGAGGAGGAGGTAGAGGCCAGCAACGCAGCTGTGCCACCGCCAGCACCTCAGAAGGCAGGGTTAGCATGGCTGAAATGTGGCAAAGCTTTGTCAGCAGCCCGCCACAACAAACAGCACAACCAGCCGATAGACAAGGTCTTAGCAGGAGGCAGCATTTCAGCAACATGGTGCAAGAGTATGTGGGCACACGCCTACACGTACTGCCTGATGGGTCTGCCCCATTCAACTTCTGGGTCTCCAAATTGGCCACATGGCCTGAGCTTGCCCTTTATGCCAGTTTGTCTTTGCCTCTGGGCAGCCTGGCACACATGAGCGACTACATGCTGCAGTGCCTGCGCAACAACAGCCAAGTTGCCCACATTGTAACTTGTGCTGATTACTGGGTGGCCACCCTGCTGGATCCCCTTTACAAGGACAATGTGCCGTCCTTAATTCCTTCTGGAGCATGATCGGAAGATCCGCGACTACAAGCGCACGCTGGTAGACGCGCTGCTGAGGGCATTCCCAAATGACACTGGGAGCTCAGTGGAAGCACAAGGCGAAGGCAGAGGAGGAGGAAGAAGTCACCAACGCAGCACCGCCAGCACCTCAGAAGGCAGGGTTAGCATGGCCGAAATGTGGAAAAGCTTTGTCAGCAGCACGCCACAACAAACAGCACCACCAGCTGATAGGCAACGTCTTAGCAAGAGGCAGCATTTCAGCAATATGGTGGAACAGTATGTGTGCACACGCCTACACATATTGACTGATGGGCCTACCCCATTCAACTTCTGGGTCTCCAAATAGGGCACATGGCCTGAGCTTGCCCTTTATGCCTTGGAGGTGCTGGCCTGCCCTGCAGCCAGTGTATTGTCTGAACGTGTCTTTAGCACGGTAGGGGGCATTTTCACAGAGAAGCGCAGCTGCCTGTCCACAGCCAACATGGACAAGCTAACGTTTATTAAAATGAACCAAGCATGGATCCCACAAGACTTGTCTGTACCTTGTGCAGAATAGACATTTATACCAGCCTCTACACAGCCATTGGTATACTTAAGTGAACTTATTCTTTTTTTTTTTATAGAACATAAGTCTTTATTGGAATTTGTAACAGGAGAAACATGAAAAATAAACCATGGTACATTTTATATGGAAAAAGTGAACCCGTGCTATGTCCATTGTACCATGTCTCAATATTTTGGGGGCTACCCCAATTAGAAAAAAAAAAACAAATAAACAAAAAACAGTGTTAGCTATCTCCTCCTCCTCCACCGCCACTTCCACCTACACTGCCACGGTCACCGACTCCTCAACCTCCTACTCCACATCCACCTCCTCCTCCATTTTTTTTAATGTGATTTTAAGTTATTTCCCTATCCACGTTTGTTTGCAGGGCACTTGTCATACTCTTACCTCCATTTTGCTTCCTTTTGCAGCCCTCTAGCCCTTTCCAGGACTTTTTCAGAGCCATTTTAGTGTCCAAAAGATCGGATCACCATTGACTTCAATGGGGTTCGCGGTTCTGGGTCAAGTTCGGGGCCGAACTCGAACTTTTTTGCGAAGTTCCGCCTAACCCGCTGAACCCAAACATCCAGATGTCTGCTCAACTCTAAATGTAGGAAGTGTATTACTTGTAAGTATGGGGAAAAATCCTGGGAGGACAACCCATATTCTATCTGCATAGCCCTGAAAATGTGGATATCATCCAACCATTTGATCCCTTTTTTATCCCAATGTGCGATGGTTATATTTGGTACAACCCAGGGAAGACTAGTGATTGGAAATTGGATTGTGGTTCTCGTGTTGTCTAAAGGTTTGTGTAAGAAAGTGTGCCATGCTTGAACCATAGCTTTGATAGAGGGAGACATCTTAGTGTTGGTGCCTTGAAGAAAGCGGCTAGCCATTAAATAGTAGTATAAGTTGTTACCATGTACTTTATATCTCCCCAACAGCACCTATAGGTTATTTTGTGGTTGGTGGAACCAAGCTTTCAGTTGTGTGAGAAGAGCTGCTAGATATTAATTTCTAAGTACCACATGTCCCATTCCCACAGCTTTCCTTGTAGTTGTGAGTAGTGTTGAGCGCACCCGGACTGTAAAGTTTGTGTCCGTACCAAACTTTGGGGTGTCCGAGACCTGGACTCGAACCCGGACTTTTCAAAAAAAGTCCGGGTTCGGGTCGGGGGTTCTGGTAATTTTACCAAACATTCTGAAAATTGCTGTAAAAAAGTCCAGGAAAGTCCTAGAGGTCTGCAAAAGGAAGGAAAATGGGGGTAAGGGTGGGACAAGTGCCCTACAAAGAAATGGGGACAGGGAAATAACTAAAAGCATTTTTTTAAAAATAAAAACATAAAAAAATTAAAAATGGAGGTGTATGTGGACCATCTTCAAACTGTGTCTGAAAAGTATTAATTAACGGTAGAAGCCATATAACTGTTCTAAAATCATCTTCAAACTGTGTCAAAAAAGTATAAATAAGCCGTGAGAACCCATGTTCTGCAAACATCTGGAAACTGTGTGTAACACTTTAACTAAAACTGGGAGAAACCATACTACTGTTCTGCAAACATCTGGAAACTGTGTGTAACACTTTAACAAAAACCGGGCGATCCCATATCACTGTTCTGCAAACAACTGGAAACTGTGTGTGACACTTTAACTAAAACCGGGACAAACTGTTCTGCAAACATCTGGAAACTGTGTGTAACACTTTAACAAAAACCTGGCGAACCCATATCACTGTTCTGCAAACATCTGGAAACTGTGTGTGACACTTTAACAAAAACCGGGCGAACCCATATCACTGTTCTGCAAACATCTGGAAACTGTGTGTGACACTTTAACTAAAACCGGGGACAAACTGAACTACTGTTCTGCAAACATCTGGAAACTGTGTGTAACACTTTAACTAAAACCGGGGACAAACTGAACTACTGTTCTGCAAACATCTGGAAACTGTGTGTGACACTTTAACTAAAACTGGGACAGACTGTTCTGCAAACATCTGGAAACTGTGTGTAACACTTTAACTAAAACCAGGCGAACCCATATCACTGTTCTGCAAACATCTGGAAACTGTGTGTGACACTTTAACTAAAACTGGGACAAACTGTTCTGCAAACATCTGGAAACTGTGTGTGAAACTACAGCATAGAGAAGAACAGGGATATGATTTCACTCTGTTATAGTTTCACATAGAGTTTATAGATGATTTTAGAACAGTGATATATCACTGTTCTAAAATCATCTAAAAACTCTATGTGAAATGATAGCAGAGTGAAACCATATCCCTGTTCTTCTCTATGCTGTAGTTTCACACACAGTTTCCAGATGTTTGCAGAACAGTTTGTCCTGGTTTTAGTTAAAGTGTCACACACAGTTTCCAGATGTTTGCAGAACAGTAGTTCAGTTTGTCCCGGTTTTAGTTAAAGTGTCACACACAGTTTCCAGATGTTTGCAGAACAGTGATATGGGTTCACCCGGTTTTAGTTAAAGTTTTACACACAGTTTCCAGATGTTTGCAGAACAGTTTGTCCCGGTTTTAGTTAAAGTGTCACACACAGTTTCCAGATGTTTGCAGAACAGTGATATGGGTTCACCCGGTTTTAGTTAAAGTGTTACACACAGTTTCCAGATGTTTGCAGAACAGTTTGTCCCGATTTTAGTTAAAGTGTCACACACAGTTTCCAGATGTTTGCAGAGCAGTAGTTCAGTTTGTCCCGGTTTTAGTTAAAGTGTTACACACAGTTTCCAGATGTTTGCAGAACAGTTTGTCCCAGTTTTAGTTAAAGTGTCACACACAGTTTCCAGATGTTTGCAGAATAGTGATATGGGTTCGCCTGGTTTTTTGTTAAAGTGTTACACACAGTTTCCAGATGTTTGCAGAACAGTTTGTCCCGGTTTTAGTTAAAGTGTCACACACAGTTTCCAGATGTTTGCAGAACAGTGATATGGGTTTGTCCCGGTTTTAGTTAAAGTGTTACACACAGTTTCCAGATGCTTTCAGAACAGTAGTATGGTTTCTCCCGGTTTTAAAGTGTTACACACAGTTTCCAGATGTTTGCAGAACAGTAGTATGGATTGTCCCGGTTTTAGTTAAAGTGTTACACACAGTTTCCAGATGTTTGCAGAACAGTGATATGGGTTCTCCCGGCTTATTTATACTTTTTTGACACAGTTTGAAGATGATTTTAGAACAGTTATATGGCTTCTACCGTTAATTAATACTTTTCAGACACAGTTTGAATATGGTCCACATCCACCTCCATTTTTGATTTTTTTATGAAATTATTTTTTTAAAAATGCTTTTAGTTATTTCCCTGTCCCCATTTCTTTGTAGGGCACTTGTCCCACCCTTACCCCCATGACCTTCCTTTTGCATACCTCTAGGACTTTCCAGGACTTTTTTACAGCCATTTTTATTCCTAAAAGTTCGGGTCCCCATTGATTTCAATGGGGTTCGGGACAAAGTTCGGGTTCTGTCCGGACCCGAAGCCGGACATTGTTCCGAAGTTTGGTCGAACCAGCAGAATCCGGACTTCCAGAAGTTCGCTCAACTCTAGTTGTGAGTTTACTGAATGCACATCTAGCCTTTTTACCCTTCCATAAAAATTTATTTAGTAGACATTGAGCTGTTTTGAAAAAAGACACTGGCTCAGGAATGGGCAGAGTTCTATATAGATAAAGTAGTTGTGGTAGTAATCCCATTTTCAAGGATACCAGCCTCCCAGTCCAAGACAGCTCTGACTTTGCTATATCTTGAAGTTTCCAGTGGAGGACGCCCAATTTGCAGTTACTAATGAGTTTACATTTGGTGTAAGCGTGATACCCAAGTATTTAATACTTTCTTGTTGCCACACATATGGGAATAAATGCTGCAATTTTTGCTGTGTAATGGTAGGTATACCCAAACTTAAAATATATGATTTGGATTCATTCACCTTATAATAGCATACAGCTGAATGTATTGAAGCCAGGGAAGTTTCCACATTAGTTAGCATTAGCATTCATCTGTGAATAAGCTAATGACATGCTCAGTATTGTGAATTTGGAAACCAGAGATTTGTGGGTGTGAGCGGATATATGATGCCAATGGTTCCATTAATAAATTAAATGTCAACAGCAACAGGGGGCATCCCTGGCGAGTTCCATTGGAGATTGAGAATGGGGTAGAGAACATCTCTGAGGAGTATACTTGGGCTGAAGGGTTTGTGTATAAGGCCATAATGGCAGTGAAAATTGGACCAGAGAAGCCAAAGGCAAACAGTACTTGTGCAAGGTAATTTCAGTGAAATCTATCAAACACCTTTTTCAGCATCCAATGCCAGGAGCAGAGAGGGCTTTTGCTGCTTCCTTGCCAAATGTATTATATTAAACCCTTCCCGTCTGTGTTGCATACATTTACTGCTGCAAAGTGGCAGCTGTACGCAGATCAGAGTTTATAGACGGCACCCGCGCGCCCCCCGCTGCGGGCGCGGCGATTGGGATTGCTTCAGAACCGATCAATCAACAGGCCCAGACCAATAAATTTTGATCTGGACCTGCTGATCGGTCCTGGCAAATGAAATGCCTCCTCTGCCTGTGTAATGTAAACACAGGCAAAGGAAGTGATGTCATCTCCCCTCCTGGAGTCCTTTTTGGTTCCAGCCAGGGAATGAGAGCATCTAACCGTGAGTGCACCAACATTACATTGACACCAGTACATGTTAAGCACACAATTAACCCCTTGATCGCTCCCTAATTGCTCCCCCAGTTAATCCCTTCACTCCTGTCACTGTGTCATATAGTGCATTGATTAGATCTTTCATTGATCACTGTACTTGTGTCACTTGTGACACTAAATCACCTTAGGGTAGGTAGTAGTAGGCCCAGGTAGGTATAGGTGCCCCCCTTAACCCCCCAATAAAGGTTTTAACTCCTTGATTGCCCCCTGTCACCTGTGATCACTGTATTGGTGTCACAGGTGATGCTAGTTATCTAGGTAGTCTTTTATTTAGTCAGGGTACCCGCCGTATATATACAGTATCTCACAAAAGGGAGTACACCCTTCACATTTTTGTAAATATTTTATTCTATCTTTTCATGTGACAACACTGAAGAAATGACACTTTGCTACAATGTAAAATAGTGAGTGTACAGCTTGTTTAACAGTGTAAATTTGCTGTCCCCTAAAAATAACTCAACACACAACCATTAATGTCTAAAACGCTGGCAACAAAAGTGAGTACACTCCTAAGTGAAAATGTCCAAATTAGGCACAATTAGCCATTTTCCTTCCCCCAGTGTCATGTGACTCGTTAGTGTTACAAGGTCTCAGGTGTGAATGGGGAGCAGGTGTGTTAAATTTGTTGTTATCACTCTCACTCTCTCATACTGGTCACTGGAATTCAACATGGCACCTCGTGGCAAAGAACTCTGAGGATCCGAAAAAAAGAATTGCTGCTCTACATAAAGATTAATTAAAATTAAAAGTTCCTGCACTTAGGACTATTATATAACCAAGGCTGCTGCCTCCCCAGACCTCCACTAGGTGAAGTAGAAAAATTGTGCCTAAGTAGGGGGTGGGCGCTGCCTATCTTTTAAATATAAAGTGCAGTATGTGCCCCCTCAGATACCCCACTTACCAGATTGTGTCACCTCTGCAGGGGTAAAACGCATGGAAGCCAATCTTTATAAGGGATTATGCTGTTTACTAAATTCTCTCGCCACCGTGCTGTTAGTGTCCTTAACGGATGTCCATATTAGGGATAAAACAGAAGAGGAGGGATAGCGTAATTCCGTAAAACAATATGTCTTTTATTTAATAATTCAAAAGGAGTCTTAAAGTGAAAGCATTGAATAAAAATATCCAATGAACAATAAAAGTCTCCAGGTCAGTCTGCCGGAGCTATAGACTGGTGGGTGAGTTCCCTTACTCCGTACGCTTCCTGGTTCGGAATAGCGTGCATTCAGCCCGCCGGACTGCTCTAACCGGAAGTGACCATAAATAAAAGACATATTGTTTTACAGAATTACACACCTTAAAAGCACAGACACAACCATCTACAGAAAATTGCATAAGAATAATTTTGCATTATTAACCACTTCCCGACCGCCGTATGCAGAATGACGGCCGGGAAGTGGCTGAGTTATCCTGACTGGATGTCATATGACGTCCTCAGGATAACAAGCCGCCGCGTGCCCGGGGGGGCGCGCATCGCGGTGATCGTTGGTGTGGGAGGTCAGTCTGACCCCCCGCAATACCGATCTTGGTAAAGCGCTTTGATCCGAAGCATTTTACCATGTGACCAGCCGTGACCAATCACGGCTCGTCACAGTGTAATACAGGAAAGCAGTTTATCAGCTTTCCTGTACTCAGGTCTGCAGACCTGATGAGGGGAGAGCCGATCGGCTGCATCCCTGACAGGGAGGGTTTGTGCTGATGATTTATCAGCACAGCCCTCCCTCGGATCACCACCCTAGACCACCAGGGAGCCTGTCCAGGGATGTGCCCACCCAGGACCACCAGGGAACCGACCAGGGACCACCAGGGAGCCAATCTGGACCACCAGGGAGAACCCCTAGACCACCAGGTAAGTGACATACTGCTCAGGTCCACCTTCACTCAGTGCCACCTTCAGATGCCACCCTAGACTACCAGGGAATGAGCCCCTATTAATGTATATGCCCACCAGTGCCCACCAGTGCCCCTATCAGTGCCCACCAGTGCCCCTATCAATGCATACCAGTGCCACATGTCAGTGCCCACCATTGCCACCTACCAGTGCCCACCTATCAGTGCCCATCAGTGCCACCTATCAGTGCCCAGTGCCGCCTATGAGTGCCAATCAGTGCTGTCTATTAGTGCCCATCAGTGCCGCTTAGCAGTGTCCGTCAGTGCTGCATATCAGTGCCCATCAGTGCTGTATATCAGTGCCACCTCTCAGTACCCATCAGTGCTGCTTATCAGTGCCGCCTAACAGTGCTCATCATCGCTGCATATAAGTGCCTCATCATTAGTGCCACCTCATCAGTGCCGCCTCATCAGTGCCAATCAGTACTGCCACATCAGTGCCCGTCAGTGTAGCCTCATCAGTGCCCACCAGTGATAGAGAAAATTTACTTATTTACAAAGTTTTGTGACAAAAATAGAGAATTTTTTTTTTTTTTCAAAATTTTTCTGTCTTTTTTTATTTGTAGCGCAAAACATAAAAACCGCAGGGGTGATCAAATACTACCAAAAGAAAGCTCTATTTGTGGGAACAAAATGATAAAAACTTTGTTTGGGTACAGCGTCGCACAACCGCGCAATTGTCATTCAAAGCGCAACAGCACTGAAAACTGAAAATTGGTCTGGTAGTAAAGTGTTCTAAGTGCATAGTATTGAAGTGGTTAAGGACTATAGATTTTCAAGACTTTTAATATCATCTGCTTATTTTATTGCGACCAAGTGGAGTAGTGAAGAGCATGTTTGCACAGAGCACTTTATGTATTTAATTATGTTTTATGAAATGTGTTATTTAGAAAATTGATGTATTGAAACTATATTAACATTTTATTTTTTTCATACCAGTAATTTTCGCACAAAGCAATTTATATAATTTTTGATGTATCATTGTGTGTTGGATATAAAAAATTAATTAGTAATTAATTAGGTATCAGTTGCAGAGATAGATCAATACAGCAGGTGGATATTATCTAAATATCCAAAATAGTACCCTTACACACAGAATGTAAAACCCTTATTTTTCATTTGTTTCATTTGGGAAGATACAGAAATCATTATATCATTTTTATATCACAGAACCCTTTTATTATGTTAATTAGATCATAAAATTAAAGTAAGGTAACATACTGCACTCTACATAAAGATGGCCTAGGCTTTAAGAAGATTGTCAAGGCCCTGAAACTGAGCTGCAGCACAGTGACCAAGACCATACAGTGGTTTAACAGGACAGGTTCCACTCAGAACAGACCTTACCATGGTCGACCAAAGTAGTTGAGTGCACATGCTCAGCATCATATCCAGAAGTTGTCTTTGGGAAATAGACATATGAATGCTGCCAGCATTGCTGCAGAGGTTGAAGTGGTGGGGGGGTCAGCCTGTCAGTGCTCAGATCATATGCCACACACTGTATCAAATTGGTCTGCATTGCTGTCATCCCACAAGGAAGCCCCTTCTAAAGATGATGCACAAGAAAGCCCACAAACAGTTTTCTGAAGACAAGCAGACTAAGTACATGGATTACTGGAACCATGTCCTGTGGTCTGATAAGACCAAGATAAAATGATTTGGTTCAGATGGTGTTAAGCATGTGGGGAGGCAACCGGGTGAGGAGTACAAAGACAAGTGTGTCTTGCCTACAGTCAAGCATAGTGGTGGGAGTGTCATGCTCTGGGGCTGCATGAGTGCTACCGGCACTGGGGAGCTAAAGTTCATTGAGGGAACCATGAATGCCAACATGTACTGTGACATACTGAAGCAGAGCATGATCCCTTCCCTTCGGAGACTGGGCCTCAGGGCAGTATTCTAACATGATAACGACACCAAATACACCTCCAAGAAGACCACTGCCTTGCTAAAGAAGCTGAGGGTAAAGGTGTTGGACTGGCCAAGCATGTCTCCAGACCTAAACCCTATTTAGCATCTGTGGGGCATCCTCAAATGGAAGGTGGAGGAGTGCAAGGTCTATAACATCCAGCAGCTCCATGATGTCGTCATGGAGGAGTGGAAGAGGACTCCAGTGGCAACCTGTGAAGCTCTAGTGAACCCACTGCCAAAGAGGGTTAAGGCAGTGCTGGAAAATAATGGTGGCCTCACAAAATATTGACACATTCACTTAGGATGTACTCACTTTTGTTGCCAGCGGTTTAGACATTAATGGTTGTGTATTGAGTTATTTTGAGGGGACAGCAAATTTACACTGTTATACAAGCTGTACACAAACTACTTTACATTGTAGCAAAGTGTCATTTCTTCAGTGTTGTCACATGAAAAGATATAATAAAATATTTTCAAAAATGTGAGGTGTGTACTCACTTTTGTGAGATACTGTAAACATACAGTTGTGCTCATAAGTTTACACACCCTGGCATAATTTATGATTTCTTGGCCATTTTTTAGAGAATATGAATGATAACACAAAAACAATTCTTTCACTCATGGTTAGTGTTTGGCTGAAGCCATTTATTAACAATCAACTGTGTTTACTCTTTTTAAATCATATTGACAACAGAAACTATCCAAATGACCCTGATCAAAAGTTTACATACCCTGTTGGTTTTGGCCTGATAACACGCACACAAGTTGACACAAAGGGGTTTGAATGACTATTAAAGGTAACCATCCTCACCTGTGATCTGTTTGTTTGTAATTAGTGTGTGTGTATAAAAGGTCAATGAGTTTCTGGATTCCTGACAGACCCTTGCATCTTTCATCCAGTGCTGCATTGACATTCCTGGCTTCTGAGTCATGAGGAAGCAAAAGAATTCTCTAAGGATCTGCGGGAAAAAGTACTTGAACTGTATTAAAACAGGAAAGGGATATAAAAAAAGATATCCAAGGAATTGAGAATGCCAATCAGCAGTGTTCAAACTCTAATCAAGAAGTGGAAAATGAGGGGTTCTGTTAAAACCAAACCACGTTCAGGTGGACCAACTAAAGTTTCAGCCTCAACTGCCAGGAAAATTGTTTGGGATACAAAGAAGAATCCACAAATAAGAACTCTGTGAAAACATGTGATGTGGCTATTTCAAGGTGCATAGTAAGGAGGCACTTGAAGAAAGATGGGTTGCATATTTGAGTCGCCAGAAGAAAGCCAATATTTCGCAAACGCCACAAAGTATTCTGCTTACATTGCGCCAAACAGCACAGAGACAAGTCTCAAACCTTCTGGCAGTCATTTGGAGTAATGAGACCAAAATTTAGCTTTTTGGTCACAACCATAAACTCTACATTTGGAGAGGAGTCAGCAAGGCCCTTGAAACACGAAGGTTGATCACTGATGTTTTGGGGATGTGTGAGCTACAAAGGCACAGGAAATTTGGTCAAAATTGATGGCAAGATGAATGCAGTATGTTATCAAAAAATACTGGAGGAACATTTGCGTTCATCAGCCAGGAAGCTGCGCATGGGACGTACTTGGACATTCCAACATGACAATGATTCCAAATACAAGGCCAAGTCGACTTGTCATTGGCTACAGCAGAATAAAGTGAAGGTTCTGGAGTGGCCATCTCAGTCTCCTGACCTCAATATCATTGAGCCACTCTGGGGAGATCTCAAAACATGCACTTCATTACCCAGAATCTCCAGCTCTCCATAAGGATCAAAGGCGAAAGGTCCGACATAAATGTGAGTACCGCA
Organism: Glandirana rugosa; assembly: GCA_018402905.1. Lineage (NCBI taxonomy): Eukaryota > Metazoa > Chordata > Amphibia > Anura > Ranidae > Glandirana > Glandirana rugosa. The sequence continues at coordinate 160,841 of BLSH010359801.1, forward strand.
CCACACGTCCATCCATCCCACCCACTACTAAAAATGAATCTAAAGTGTCTGTCGTTAAACGTTAGAGGCCTCAACCACCTGGCCAAGAGGCACTCAATGTAGAGAGAAGCCAACACACAGAGGGCGGACATTTTATCCATACAAGAGACTCACTTGCAATCTTCCAAGGTACCTATTTGCCTCAATAGAAACTACCCCCATAACTTCCTAGCCAACACCCCGGACCACAAGAGCGGAGGGGTCCTCTTAGCAATCAGGGACTCTGTGTCCTTCCGTCTCAAGGAGACCCATATTGATTACGGGGGTCGATATATTATACTTACTGCAGATATAAACGCACACCCATATACAGTGGTGTCAGCATACGCACCCAACAGCCACCAGCTACGCTTCCTACTCAAACTGCTGAAAAACATAAGATCCATACAATATGGAAACCTCATAGTTTGTGGAGATCTCAACCTCATAGCTGACCCAAAACTGGACCCTGAGCAGTCTCCTACACTCAGAAGAACTCTATGATGCATGGAGGTGCCTCCATGCAAACGACAGGGATTATACCTTCTTCTCCCATAGACACCAATCATACTCCCGCATAGACATGTTTCTCACTGACAAATGGCTGCTGCAAAAAGTATCCAAGGCCGAAATACATGATACCACATATCTATAACTGTAGGGGACGCCCCCTCTCCTCCGCCATCTGTCGCTGCAATAACAACATTTTACAGGACCCCCAGCACAACCAGACCATATCCCAACATCTTAAAAACTTTTTTATCACCAATGAACAGTCAGTCGAAAACCCATACTCCCTATGGAATGCCCATAAGGCGTACACGAGGGGTATCCTAATCCAGCTAGGAGCAAGGATCAAAAAAAATACAATGGTAAACTCAATTCTCTCCTATAGGATATTAAATCTCTAGAATCACTCAATAAAACATCTCCCAACCAAAACACGACACAACAACTAACCCATCTCAGAGAACAACTTAGAGAGCTGTTAGCACAACAATACGACTACCACCTCAGACGCCTAAAATTGGAGTAGTACATCAACACCAATAAAGCAGTGACAAATACTATACAACTACCAACTATCAAATCGTGACTAGGCTCACCATCAGGAGTATCAGACCCATATCCCCCCCCAATCACCATGAGTTGCTTCTGTATACATTTTATTGTACTTTATACTTTATTCTGTCTTTCTGTTGATAAGTACACTATATGCTGTTTGTTTTGATGAACTATATAACCTTACAATAATGCACGTGGGTGGGTAGCGGTGCCACGTGCCCCTTCCATAGCTTTATCCCTATACGGGGTGGATGGGAGCACGGGGGGGTGCCCCACATACGCGCACGTAGCGTGAAATGCGAGTACGCCGTATCTCTTGCCCAATTGCATGTTAATACTGTATAACAACTGTGATTTGCATATTCTTGTTATGTGCACTTGAAAACTTAATAAATAACTATTGAGAAAAAAAAAACATGCAGTTCATGCAAGACAGCCCAAGAATTTCCAGGAACTGGAGGCTTTTTGCCAAGAGGAAGCTTTACCATCTGAGAAGATAAAGAGCCTCATCCACAAATACCACAAAATACTTCAAGCTGTCATTGATGTTAAAGGGGACAATACACAGTATTAAGAACTGGGGTATGTAAACTTTTGATCAGGGTCATTTGGGTAGTTTCTATTATCATTATGATTTAAAAAGAGTAAACACAGTTAATTGATAATAAATGGCTTCAGCCAAACACTAACCATGAGTGAAAGGAAAGTTTTTGTGTCCTCATTCATATTCTCTGAAAAATGGCCAAGAAATCATAAATTTTGCCAGGATATGTAAACTTATGAGCACAACTGTATACATACCTTATAAAGGTTTTAACCCCTGATCACCCTGTGGGGCCTTAGTTAGGTTTTAGAGTCAGTTAAGGTCAGCATCAATCCCCAGCAGGGTCAGATTAACATCAGGTACTCTAACACGCACACATATGTCACAGATAGGTCAGTTAATAGCATAGTATCTGAACAGATCAATAACTGATCTGATCAGATTTATACTAGTGTCCCCAGTAGATCAGTGTTCTAAAAAACGCTGCGTTAGTGGGATCAGCCCAGATACCTGCTAGCAAATGCATTTAGCCCCTCTGCCCAGCCCAGCCCACCCAAGTGCAGGATCAAATATATCACTGACACTTACAAAACACAATACACATAACTGCAATGTTCACAGAGTTCACGCCTGATCCCTGCAAAAGCTGAAAGTTATTTTGGTATTGATTGAAGCAGTCTCTGACAACAAGGTGTGCTTTTTTGCCTGTGAGTCACATTAGTGCACCTATAAATTTAAAGTCCAACATGCTAGATCCAAGGTACACTAGTGAAGAGGCCTACATGTTGCTGAGAATGACAGATGAGACTGATGAGGAAGCCTCACTGTCAGATTCAGGCTCATCATACAAAGCAGTAGACAGCAGCGGCACCCTGACAGATAGCTCTGATGACGGAGTTTTGGTCCCTGCTAAGGTCAGGCGTACCCGACCCCTTTCTGCTGTTTTGCTGTGCAAGAACCGCAGGGCTCTGATATGGAGCAGAGAGGCAGTACTAGCTTTGCTCATCCTTCTGGTGAACTGGAAATCACTGGCGGCCTAGTACACCTTGGTCGTACAACCAGCACTGCAGTAACACTTGCTGACATGTCAAGTCCCATAAGTGCAGTTCAAGCTGGCGTGGCTAGCACAAGTAATGCCCCGCAGCCACAAATAAGATAAAGACTGGCCCACAGAGCCCATAGTGCCCTTCCCACTGAATATGCTAACCCTGATTGGCAACCCACCACTGATTCAGCACCAATACTCCCCCCCATTCATTCACTGGCCAACCCGGAATTCAGGGGATTTTACGACCCTTGATTTTTATTCACGTTTTCCACAGATTTCTATAGATCTATTGTGGACCAAAGCAATTTGTATGGTCAATTCATCACCGCTCCCCATTTGTCACCTGCCAGAGAATGGAAACCTATTACGGTTACCAAATTTAAGACCTTTCTGGGCCTTTCACCCCTCATGGGCATAATTAAAAACTCTGTGTTGTGGACATATTGGTAATATTGGTCCACTGACCCAATTCACCATATGCTCGTGTTCTCTGCTTCCATGACCAGGGCACGATACGAGCAGATCCTGTGGTTCATGCACTTCAATGACAATGAACTCTGTCATCCTCAGGGTGAACCTGGATTTTATCAGCTCCACAAAATTCGGCCCTCATAAACCACTTCAACTAATAATTCACATACTTGTTTATTCTCGATCAAGTTGTCTGTGTAGACAAGTCCCTGATTAAGTTTTCCAGCCGTTTTGCTTTCAAGCAGTACCTCCCCACCAAGCGTGCCAGATACGGGGTCAAGATGTGTAAGCTCTGTGACAGAGCCACAGGCTATACATATAGTTTTATGGTTTAAGAGGGAAAAGATCCCCTCAACTGCCCGGACTACATAGGGAGCACTGGCAAGATTGTTTGGGACTTGGTGTCACCCTTATTCAGAAAGGGGTACCATTTGTACGGTGACAATTACTACTTAAGCGTGCTACTTTTTAGTCATCTTTTTAATCAAGGAATTGGCGCATGTGGCACCGTACGATCTAATCGCCGAGGCTTCCCCCAACGGCTGGTAGAATCCTGACTTATACGGGGGGAGAGAGCCTTCTTGAGAAGTAGTCATTTTCTCATAGTGAAGTTGGGGATACAAAGGATGCTTTTGTTCTTTCCTCCCTTCACGCAGACACGGCAGTCCAAATTCAAACAGCGACTGGTGTAGTGGAGAAGCCCCTCTGTGTCCATGAATATAACCTTAATATGGGAGGGGTGGACCTCAATGACCAGTTATTGGTGCCGTACTTAATTGCTCATAAGGCCAGATGCTGGTACAAAAAAGTGTCTGTATACCTATTCAAATTGGCTTTGCTGAACGCTTAAGTGCTATACAAAGCATCAGGACAGACTGGATCCTTCCTTAAATTCCAGGAAGAGATCATCACAGCCCTTCTGTTTCCAGATGTTGCTGCACCCCAACTTCCCAATCCAAATGCAGTGAGCTGGCTGCATGAGCAGCATTTACCGCATGCTGTTCCTTGTATCCCTACCAACCGAGCCCCTCAAAAATGATGTCGTGTCTGCAGACGACGTGGATACAGGCGTGACACCCGTTATTATTGTCCCTCCTGTCCTGACCAACCTGGTCTTTGCATCGGTGACTGTTTCCAGAGCTACCACAAATTAGTTGAGTATTAGCGTAGGGTACAGCACTACATAGAGCATAGGGCACACTGTCACAGGGTCTCCAAAGATGTCACCACATTTTGGGAGACCCTAACCTGGAACCATTATTGATAAAAAAAAGAGCGTACCAAAAAAAAAAAAATGTTTTAAATCCAAACAAAATATAAAATAAAAAAGCCAAAAACAGTTGTCAATTTCTTATTATTCTCTCTGTATTGTTTTCTCTCTATTCTCTCTTTGTTGTTCTCTCTCTCTATTGATCATTTTTTTATCATGTTTTCTTTGCAGGTATGCAATTTTTTTTATACTTTACTGCTTACCTGTAATGTTTTATTGTTACTGTGTTTTATAATGTTTTCTTTGCAGGTATGCTTACTGTGTTTTATTAATGTTTTTTTGCTTTTCAGGTATGCCATTCAGTTGCAGCACAGATTTATTTATCTTGACAGCAACATCGTTTGCTCCCATGATACGTAAATCAGCGACTCCAGTGCTATAGGAGGTGATTTTACCACCGCAGTTAAAAAAGAGCATATATGCCGGACCATAGGGGCAGTGGGTGGAAATTGGGGTGGATTGCCCCTATGCACCAGCCTATATTTTTAGAACAGTGCTATGCCCATCATTAGAAGTGGGGGGGATGAAGGGCGGTTTTCTAATGGTAAGCATACCCGCCGATTGCTTGATTCTTTTTTTTCATTTATCCCACAGGCTGCATGAAAAAAAGAACATTACAACATATGCCCAACAAGGACCAGCGTCCTATTGGTATGTTGCTGGACTGTGAGTGGTTATACCGGAAAGGTATAGGTATCATCTTGGTATTGTTCTTTTCAGCTGGCGGTCGGCTTTCAAGATAGCAGACCCCCCCCCAATGACCCTATTTTGGAAAGTAGACACCGCAAGGTATTTGTTAAGAGGCATGGTGAGTATTTTGCAGCTCTCATTTGTTTTGGAAAATGAAGAAAGAAAAGGAAATTTTTTTTTTTCTTTTTTCAATTTTCAAAACTTTATGACAAAAAGTGAGATCTGCAAAATACTCAACATGCCTCTCAGCAAATAACTTGGAGTGTCTACTTTCCAAAATGGGGTCATTTGGGGGGGGGAGGGGTTTGTGCTATCTGGGCATTTCAGGTAGGTAGTGAAGAGTGAAATCAAAAATTGACGCCCTTAGAAAGTCTGAAGGCGGTGCTTGGTTTTTGGGGTCCTGTATGCGGCTAGACCGCTAAAAAGTCTCAAATATGTGGTATCCTCATACTCAGGAGAAGCAGCAGAATGTATTTTGGGGTGTAATTTCACACACACCCATGGCATGTTTGAATAATATATCATTTAGTGACAACTTTGTGGAGAAAAAAAATTGTAATTTTCCCGAAACTTTTGGAAAAATATAAAATATTCCATGAACTCAACATGCCTCTCAGCAAATAGCTTGGGGTGTCTACTTTCCAAAATGGGGTCGTTTGGGGGGGGTTGTTCTGTCTGGGCATTTCTGGGGTCCTGTACGCGGCTAGGCTCCCAAAAAGTCTCACACATGTGGTATCCCTGTACTCAGGAGAAGCAGCAGAATGTATTTTGGGGTGCGATGCCACATATTCCCATGGCATGTGTGAGCAATATATCATTTCAATGACAACTTTGTGTATTTTTTTTGTCATTTTTCAATCACTTGTGACAAAAAAAATTAAATATTCAATGGGCTCAACATACCTCTCAGCAAATTCATTGAGGTGTTTACTTTCGAAAATGGGGTCATTTGGGGGGGGGGTTGTATTGCCCTTCCATTATAGCACCTCAGGAAATAAGATAGGCAGTCATAAAATAAAAGCTGCGTAAACTCCAGAAAATGTACCCTAGTTTGTAGACGCTATAACTTTTGCAAAAACCAATAAATATATGCTTATTGACTTTTTTTTACCTGAGACACGTAGCTGAATGCATTTTGGCAAAAATGGATGTCTAAAATTGAGTTTATTGTATTTTTTTAATAACAAAAAGTTGAAAATATAATTTTTTCAAAAATTTCAGCCTTTTTCGTTTACATCTGAAAAAATAAAAAATGCAGAGGGGGTCAAATACCACCAAAAGAAAGCTATATTTGTGGGGGAAAAAAGGACGCAAATTTCCTTTGGGTACAGCACTGCACGACCGCGCAATTACCAGTTAAAGCAGCGCAGTGCCAAATTGTAAAAAGTGCTCTGGTCATTAAGGGAGTAAATCCTTCCGGGGCTAAAGTGGTTAATTTGATGGCGAGTAGCGTCCATGGTTTGCCGGCCTTTGG
>BLSH010359801.1:167430-184957 GCA_018402905.1 Glandirana rugosa
TTGGGGTGTCTATTTTCCAAAATGGGGTCATTTGGGGGGGGTTGTATTGCCCTTCCATTATAGCACCTCAGGAAATAAGATAGGCAGTCATAAAATAAAAGCTGCGTAAACTCCAGAAAATGTACCCTAGTTTGTAGACGCTATAACTTTTGCAAAAACCAATAAATATATGCTTATTGACTTTTTTTTACCTGAGACACGTAGCTGAATGCATTTTGGCAAAAATGGATGTCTAAAATTGAGTTTATTGTATTTTTTTAATAACAAAAAGTTGAAAATATAATTTTTTCAAAAATTTCAGCCTTTTTCGTTTACATCTGAAAAAATAAAAAATGCAGAGGGGGTCAAATACCACCAAAAGAAAGCTATATTTGTGGGGGAAAAAAGGACGCAAATTTCCTTTGGGTACAGCACTGCACGACCGCGCAATTACCAGTTAAAGCAGCGCAGTGCCAAATTGTAAAAAGTGCTCTGGTCATTAAGGGAGTAAATCCTTCCGGGGCTAAAGTGGTTAATTTGATGGCGAGTAGCGTCCATGGTTTGCCGGCCTTTGGTAAAGCCCAACTGGTCCAGGTGGATTAAGAGAGGTAATATATCAATCAGGCATTCAGCAATTAGTTTAGCATACATTTTCAAGAAATTGTTCAGGAGGGAAATGGTTCTAAAGTTTTGGGGCGTAGTGGGTTCCATCCCTGGCTTGGGTAATGTTATTATCAGAGCCCTGAGCATCTTGGATGGAAAGGGCAAGGTATTGTTAGGTAAGGTTTCTATAGTCTTTTGGATTTCTAGAGGGGTGAACATGGAGTTCAATGCTGTGAGGTGTTTCTGAGACAGTTGGGGGAGCTCTACCTTTCGTAGGAACTCCGAAATTAGTTCTGCATTTGGTTGGTTGGTGTTGGGATCTTTGTTTAGGTTATAGAGTGAGCTATAATAATCACTAAAAGCGTCAGCTATCGCTTGAGGATGGTATAGTTTAGCTTTTGTGGAAGGGTGGTGGATAAAAGGAATTTTGGTCTTTTGTCGCCGGCCTTTTATTTTACATGCCAATATTTTGCTGGCCCTGTTGCCGTGGGCATACAGTAATAAGTCATTTTTGAACCTCCTTGTCGCACTCTCAAAATTGTCCAATATTAGAGCTCATTAATCATGGCAAAAATTAAACAACTTTTGGGAAAGGGCAGGTAAGGGTTTGCTTTTATTTTATGTGTCTATAATGTTAATTTATTCTATGAGGTAATTTATTTGTTTCTGCCGCTGCATCTTCGCCCTAGCCCCCAGTATATATGTGAAATATGTATATAGTATATATGTTTTGTGGGCATTCCACAATGTAAAAGGATAATTTACCAAAGTAGCATTATTTCATAAAACTCTGATAGATGACCCCCTAACTCTGATTTAGTGTCTGTTTGTTGCAATAGTCGAGAGTGAACTCTGCATACGGAAGTAGAGGTAAATGCTAATGAGTCCTGAATTGTTAACAAAATTGAGGCGTGATCTGACCATGTAATGGTGTTGAAAGAAGTGGTCGTTGCCTTTAATTGCAGCCATTTGTTCAGTAAGAATAGGTCTATCCGACTATAAGAAAAGTGTGGAATAGAGAAAAAGGTGAAATCTCTCTCATTAGCATGAAAGCAGCGCCATGCATCAAATAGATCATGTGATTGAATGGTGCATTGAAGAGAGGTGGCATATCAGCCATGGTAGGAGGAAGAGTCAAAAGCTGGTTCCAGAGTAATATTGAAGTTTCCGCATAGAAGCAGACTCCCTTATTGATGCTTGTGTATAGTTTTCATCAGTTTGTTGAAAAAACGTAGTTGGTGTGCATTGGGAGCATACACATTCACCAATGTTAGGGTTGTGGAGTTGATGTCACAGACCAGTATAAGGTATTTGCCCAGGGGATCTTTGACTTCCTAGCAGAGAGTAAAAGACACATGGAGGCTAGTTTACTATAACTGCAAAATCTACTCCAGCAGTGCCTCAAAATACCTCCCAATTAAAGGCAATTAAGACTTCAACTCTCACAAACTGGGAGGAAATGCAAACAGAACAAAGCTCTATTTGTCTGGAAACATGCCTCTCAGATCACATATGCCGCACACTGGCCGTCAATCGGATTTGAAACGCAACTTTCAAATGCCTCCATTTAAAACGTCAATGCAAGTTCATTGCCCTAAAAAGTATATGGGGGCCTGGGTCCTGCTCTAGGGGACATGTATCAATAGAAAAAAGGTTTTAAATTGATTGTTTTTTCAGGAGCAGTGGTTTTAATAATGCTTAAAGTGAAAAAAAATTAAATATTCCTTTAAATATCGTGCTTGGGGGTCTCCTTAGTATGGGTCTCTGTGATGTTTAAAACAGTGCCACTGCAAAATGACATTTGTAAAGGAAAAATTGTCATTTAAAATCGCTGTAATGTATTGCCGGTCCCCGGCAATATAGATAAAAATCACTGAAAAAGAATTGCGTTGGGGGTCCCCCCAGTCCATACCAGGCCCTTTGGGTCTGGTGTGGATTTTAAGGTCAACCCCGGAAAAAAAATGTAAAAAAAATTTGCGTAGGGGTCCCCCCAAAGTCTGTACCAGGCCCTTCAGGTCTGGTATGGATTTTAAGGGGAACCCCACACCACATTTAAAAAAATGGCATAGGGGTGTGGTCTGGTGTGGACTTTAAGGGGAATCCCAGGCCAAATTTAAAAGAAAATGGTGTAGGGGTCCCCTCAAAGTCCGTACCAGGCCCTTCAGGTCTGGTGTGGATTTGAAGGGGAACCCCATGCCAAATTTAAAAAAATGGTGTAGGGGTCCCCCCAAAGTCCGTACCAGGCCCTTCAGGTCTGGTGTGGATTTTAAGGGGAACACTGTGCCATTTTTTTTTTTTAAATGGCATAGGGGTCCCCCCAAAGTTCGAATCAGGCCCTTCAGGTCTGGTAGGGATTTTAAGGGGAACCCCACGCTAAAATTAAAAAAAAAATGGTGCTGGGGTCCCCCCAAAATCCAAACCAGATCCTTATCTGTGCATGCAGCCCTGGCATGGCAGGAGTGGGTGGGGACAAGCAAGTGCGCCCCCCCTCTGAATCTTACCAGGCCACATGCCCTCAACATGGGGAGACTTTGGGGGGAATCCTATGCAAAATGTATGTTTCATTTTGGCATGGAGTTCCCCTTAAAATCTATGCCAGACCCTTATCCGAGCATGCACTGTATATAGTCTACACTGAATGCAGTGTATATATATATATACCATACTGTACATTTTACACTGCCTACACTGACTGTATATACTCTATCTACACTGTACTGCCTGTATATACTCTATCTACACTGTATACTACACACCACTAACTAAACTGCCTAACCTGTCACTATCTCCGCAAATGTTTTCACTATATTCAGCTGTGGACTCTGCCTTTGGCCAATCATGGCTCTAACAGCAGAATGTGCTGTGATTGGCCAAAGCATGCAGGTCATGTGCATGCTTTGGCTAATCAGCGGGCACCATTCCCCGCAATTTCATTTCATTATGGGGCGCTCAAATTTCCCACGAATGCCCCCATAATGTTCGGGATTCGCCGAACAGGTGAACCCCCGATTCTCGAGTTGAACATATGTTTGACTCGAACCAGAGGCCAATCTCTATTGACCATGGATGTACTGTACATCACAAGACACTTTTTTAACATTTTTGACATAAAAGATTGGACAAAAAGGTCTCCATTTTTAAAAACATTTTTACACTTTTTAGGTGAATAGGTAGGGGTACAATGTACTCAATACCAATTCACATGGGGGGCAGGATCTGGTGGCCCCCTTGTTAATGGGGGCTTTCACATTCTGATCAGCCCCCCAACCACAGCCCGCACATTTCATAGAACAACTAAACACCCACATCACAGTATTAGCTGCAAAATTATAGAAAGATACTTAACAGTCATTCTAACAAGGCATTACAACATAATATTAAAACAGGCACATATTCAAACAATAACACCCACCACCCTCCACATTCTAAATGCATACATTTGGGAGTATTTACTCCTAGAAGAATGGATGATAAGACAAATAATACACACCCCAATTGGACAGCATGGCTAAATCAAGCCACTTTTGATGGTCAAAAATGCACAATAATTACAGAAAAAAAACAGCTCTAGTGAGGCATTTGTCATTATGCAAAATATCCTTCCTTATCCCACAAAATCCACAGCAAAAAACATTGCCTCTTTTCAGGCCAAACCAACCTCCCCTACTGAAGTCCTTCATATAAGCTAGCACACTGACACACACCCAATAGAGGTACATGCTCACCAGTATCTTTCAATCTGTCTGTTCAAATTGATTTCACCTTATACTATTTGCTGTGTTAAAGCAGTTGTCTACCCTTTAGAGGGATTTTTACCTACAGTTAAGCCTATAATAAGGCTTACCTGTAGGTAAAATGAATATCTCCTAAATCTCCTGAATATCTCCTCCTGTATGATTTAGGAAATATTCCCCCTCCAAGCAGCTGCGGCGTCACTGCGCATGCGCCGTGTATGTCCCGGTGCATGCACCGTGAAGTCCTTGCAAAGTCCTGGCGCATATCGCCGGACCTTGCCGGAGAGATGGACTCCCACACGCAGGCACGGGAGTAACATCTTGCGGCTCTGGCCAGTCACAGCACCGGAGTCACGTACCCAGAAGCAAGATCTGAGGCAAGATGTCCGCTCCCTCAGAGGGGAATGAGCAGCCCAGTCGGATCTTCATTTTAAGGTGAGTATTTCATAATGAGCTAGTAAGCAAAGCATACTAGCTCATTATGCTATTGTCTTGCAGGTTTTTTTTTCACAGGGTAGACAACCGCTTTAACACTTGGCTATGTTTATCAGATCAGTATAACTCCAGGACAAAATTCTAAGTCACTGGTTCTCAACCCTGTCAAGTACCCCCAACAGGTCATGTTTTCAGGCTTTCCATTATTTTGCACAGGTGATTTGATCAGTTTCACTGCCTTAGTAATTACTACAGCTGTTTCATCTGAGGGAAATCCTGAAAGCATGACCTGTTGGGGTGCCTTGAGGACTGGAGTTGAGAAACACTGATCCGAGCCACAGTTTTCTAACCAGATATATCTATGCAGTGTGAACCCTACAATTTGAAATGTCCAAGTCCCTTGTTGCAATGAGCTTCCAATTTAAAGTCCAAAAATAACGTGCTTACAGGAAACAAATAAAATGCCAGCCTTTCTTTGGATTGTGGTGAGAAACCCACACAGGGGGAACAAATAAACCTTAACACAAGTATTAGCATATTGCGGATGTGAACTAGCAACCAGTGGGGTGCCAGGTAGAATTTCTAGCCACTTAGCAAGTGAGCAGTGAGCACATGTCTTGTCCACCTCTGTGGTGTGAACAAGCCTTAAGTCCACAGCCATGCTCAATGTCACAAGTAATATACAATATATTGTCCTAAGTATTGAGACACCTGCCTTTACACACACATAAACTATAATGGCAGCCCAGGGTCCAGTATAGAGTTGTGCCACCCTTTCCAGCTATAACAGCTTCACCTCTTCTGGGAAGGCTGTCCATAAGATTTAGGGGTGTGTCTATGGGAGTGTTTGACCATTCTTCCTGAAGCCCATTTGTGAAGTCATGCACTGATGTTTGACGAGAAGCTCTAGCTTGCAGTCTCCATTCTAATTCATCCCAAAAGTGTTCTGCTGTGTTGAGGTCAGGATTCTGTGCAGGCCAGTCAAGTTCCTCCACACCAACCTCCCTCATCCATGTCTTTATGGACTTTTCTTTGTGCACTGGTGTGCAGTCATGCTAGAACAGGAAGGGGCCATCCCCAAACTGTTCCCAGAAAGTTGGGGGCATGAAATTGCCCAAAATGTCTTGCTTATGCCTTAGGAGTTCACTTCACTGGAACTAAGGGGCCAAGCCCAACCCATGAAAAACAACCTCACATCATAATCCCCCCTCCACTAAATGATTTGTATCAGTGCACAAAGCAAGATCCATAAAGACATGGATGAGGGAGGTTGGGGTGGAAGAACTTGACTGGCCTCAACCAGATAGAACATCTTTTGGCTGAATTAGAGTGAAGACAGGTGTGAGCCAGGCCTTCTCATCCAACATCAGTGCTTGACCTCACAACTGCACTTCTGGAAGAATGGCCAAACATTCCCATAGACACACTCCTAAACCTTATGGACAGCTTTCCCAGAAGAGTTAAAGCTGTTACAGCTGCAAAGGGTGGGCCAAATCAATATTGAACCCTACGGACTAAGACGTGTAAAGGCAAGCGTCTCAATACTTTTGGCTATCTGGCAATGGTGGTGGAACCCTCCTACACATAAATATTACATTTAGACATAATTGATGTAAGGCTCTGAGCCACGAGTTATGTTAACCAATATACATTGTAAAGCTGTGTAAACTGTTGGCACAATATAAACCGTGTATAATAATAATAATAATATAAGGAGAACAAACAACGTCTCTACATGATGTGGCATGATTGGGCATTTGAACCTGGGAAATAAGTTCTGTTAGGCAGTTCTGTTAGGCAGCAGTGTTACCTTGTGAGCCACAGAGCTGATACAGATTGTCATGCACCTGGTGGTGGAGTCTGGCTTATGCAGGGAGCAGCCTCTCTTCCGAACCTGATTCCGGAACCCCTGGTAGTGCAAACAGGGAGCTCAAGAGTACAGGGAGGCACGAGGGCTTGGATGAGTAGTGGTGCAAGCGTGGAGGGTTCCTCCGGAGTTCGTGAATGGAAGGTAGAGTAGTGGTTCAGTCTGGGCTGGCAACAGGCGGACAGTGCTGTACAAGTGGAGCAGGCAAGAGAGTGGTCGGGTGCAGGCTGGGTCGTCAACAGGCTGGCAGCGAGGTACACAGGGATGAGACAGGAGAATGGTTGTAGACAAGCCAGGGTCAGTGCAGGCAGAAGACAACGGGAACAGGAGACAAGCTGGGGTCACAGGAACAGGAAACTTCAGAAAACACACTGCTGTAGGCACAAGTAATGCTGTAGAATGGACAGCATCTGCTGCAGGGTGTTGCCTGCTTAAATAGGCCATTTTGGTGCAATTGGCGCGCACAGGTGTGTGCACAGGCGTGCGCAGATGAGTGCGCAAAACGCACAGATGCCAAAAATAGCGTCCATTTTCTAACAGAGATAGAACCTTCCTACACACATATACTACATTTTTTTGGATATGTGATATTTGGTGGTTCTTGGTGTATCAGTGTAGAATAGTGATGTTACCCTCCTATTTTTGGAAATTACATTATATTTCTGATGTTGGTACACATTTTTTTAGCTCAAATTAGGATCATTTGTAAGCAATTAAAAAATATAAAACTGTGACTAATTTTACATTTGCAGAAGCAATGATATTGTTAGTGGTTTGTAAAGACACCTGTGTGAGTTTGGGAAATATTTTTGTGAGATGGGCTTCAGCAAGTGAAAGTTACAGAGAAAAAAAATATTTTACCAAAATATGAAGAGATTACACATTCTATCATTCTTAAAAACAAACTAGATCATGAAATTGCAACATTGTTGCCAGGACAATTTCTTTGACAGAAAGATACTTTTCATCTCAACATTAAAAGGATTTATTTGGGGGGGCGTGGCCGGCAGCCAAAGGAGATGGCTGTGTGGGAGGAGAGCTCCGGTCGGAGCCACAACCATCCAGCGTCTAAATCGACGCAGCAATCTGCGGCTGATTCTTCTGCTCGGGTGCCCTGCTGTCACCCAGACCTAAAATGAGGCAGAGGAAATGCATCAAGAACCCCGCAGGCTCACATAATTTTTCGAGTCAGCGAGCACACCTAGGCCCCAAGATGGTGCCGAGGCCTCCAGATCCCAACATGGCCCGCGTAAGGGACTCCCGGCCCGATCCGATGGCCGGTATCAGGATGCCTCGCTCAGCAGCAGGTCAACACCGGGAGCATCCCCAGCCCAGAGCTCTCAGAAATCTTCACCGAAGAGGTCATCTACCCACATATACCCAGTGAGCAAGGGGGACATGAGGTGTCACAAGATATCACGGCTGAATACATTGAACACATCCATGATTTCCCCACCATGGGACAACCTCTCACTGACACTTTAATGAGGGATATGCTGGTTACATTGAGGGGATCCCTGCACAGGGGCATGATGGGCTGCATTACTCGGCTGAAAGCCGAGGTCTCTTCTATAGGAGACTGCATAAGCCACATGGAGGACAAAATGGGGGAGTTTGCTACCTCTCATAACGAGCTAGTAGATGCATACAACAACACTGAAGAGGATATACAAGCCCAAAAAAACAAAATGGCAGACTTAGAGGATAGGGGAAGAAGGAACAATGTTAAACTTAGGGGTGTAGACGAGTCTGTGCCGCCTTCTGAACTGAGACAATATGTTCAGCATCGCTCCCTGATACACCTGGCAGGGAGGTGATTGTAGATCGGCTCAACCTAAGCATCTGCCGAGAGCCGAGAGATGTAATAGCACGTATTCACTTTTTCATGTAAAAGATGATCTCATGAGATTTGCCAAAAATAATTCACCGTTGCTTGAACCCTATACTGGAGTCTCAGTTTATTCAGACCTTTCACAGCATACTATGCTGGCACTCAAGAACCTTGCCACTATTACTAAAATCCTTCAAAATCATAAAATTCAGTATTCCTGGGGATTCCCCACCAAACTGCTAATCACCAGAGAAAATAAAGCATACGTTATCACTACCCTGGAGGATGGCATAAAGCTAGCAAAAAAATGGAAGCTGCTTACAGAGCATGGGAGTACCTCTGCTAAATCCCCAACTCATAAAATCACATCTGAATGGCAGAAAGTTAACCCTGGGTGACTGTAAAACTGCTCTGAACACTCAAAGAGGAATGTTTCAAATGATAATGGAATAGGATGGAGAGCTGGATAGCTGGGAGCTAAAAACCCCAAAGCGACTAGGCGAATGGTTTCGCACATTGTGAATGGTTTCACTCCTAGAACAGTAGTATGGTTTGTCACGGTTTTAGTTAAAGTGTTACACACAGTTTCCAGATGTTTGCAGAACAGTGATATGGGTTTGCCTGGTTTTAGTTAAAGTGTTACACACAGTTTCCAGATGTTTGCAGAACAGTAGTATGGCTTCTCCCGGTTTTAGGTAAAGTGTTACACACAGTTTCCAGATGCTTGCAGAACAGTGATATGGGTTCTCCCAGCTTATTTATACTTTTTGACACAGTTTGAAGGTGATTTTAGAACAGTGATATGGCTTCTACTGTTAATTAATACTTTTCAGACACAGTTTGAAGATGGTCCACATCCACCTCCATTTTTGATTTTTTTAAAAATGCTTTCAGTTATTTCCCTGTCCCCATTTCTTTGTCCCACCCTTACCCCCATTTCCTTCCTTTTGCAGACCTCTAGGACTTTCCTGGACTTTTTTACAGCAATTTTCAGAACTTTTAGTAAAATTACCAGAACCCCGGACCCGAACTCAGACTTTTTTTGAAAAGTCCGGGTTCGGGTCCGGGTCCCGGACACCCCAAAGTTCGGTACGGACCCGAACTTTACAGTCCGGGTTCGCTCAACACTACTCAACAGCCCTTTTAAAAAGAGCTTTATGTGGAGGGAAACAAAAAAACTCAAGG
This sequence comes from Glandirana rugosa, assembly GCA_018402905.1. NCBI lineage: Eukaryota > Metazoa > Chordata > Amphibia > Anura > Ranidae > Glandirana > Glandirana rugosa. Next base: position 177,065 of record BLSH010359801.1, read on the forward strand.
GGGGCATACTCTGTATTCAGGAAACACATTTTGTTCAAGATAAACAGCCCTAATGTACAGATAAGGCCTTTCCGCTTATTTTCTCAGCTTGTGCTAAGGTAATAAAAACATGCTGTATTTATAGCAATTAGACAGTCTGTGGCATTTCAGCTACATCAAGCTATCTGTGACCCCCAATGGGAGATTTGTCATACTAATATGCAGTGTGAATAATGTAACATATACTATTGTTAATCTTTATGCCCCTAATACAAGACAAGGCCGATTTTATAGGTCTCTCAAAAAGAAAGTAGAAAAAGTACTCAAAGGATCCTTACTGTGGGATTTCAATAGTGTGGTAGACAAACATTGGACTGTTCCATGCCAAGAGCCCCACACAGGCACAAACTAAAAAACTTTATTTCGGAGGCAAATTTGTACGACTCATGGAGATGCATAAATTCAACAGAAAGGGACTGTACCCACTATTCTGCGCCCCACAAATCCTACTCAAGGATTGATCTGTTTCTGTCTAACTTTATCCTGCTGCAAAGAACTGTCGAAGCCAACATACACTCAATAACTTGGTTGGACCATGCTCCAGTATCTATTACTCTGCATGAGAATAACACCTGCAACCCAACATACCTCTGGAGGAACAATGTCACTTTATTGACTAAGCCTCACTTTCAAAAGCAAATATCCCAACAACTATGAGAATATTTTGAGGTTAACAATACACCTGAGATCAATGTTGTGTCTCTGTGGTGCGCACATAAGGCATACAGCAGAGGTTTACTTATACAAGCAGCGGCGAAAGAAAAAAAGCAGAGGGCCGAAAAATTAAATACCCTGCTTAAAAATCTAAAATACCTAAAAACCCAACATAAACAGAACCCCTCATTAAAGTTACAAAATTAATTATTTGAGTGCAGAAAAAATTTACACTTGACCCTTGTCACACAACATAGAGCCTACCTAAAACGCTTTAATGCCTTGGTCTATGCCCATGGAAATAAGGCAGGTAAACTTTTAGCCAATTACTTAAGTAAAAGACAGCAATCCATGAAATTTAGCTCCATTAAAGACCCACATAGCAGACAACCACCCTTTCAAAATTGCTGAGGCATTTCAGAAATATTATCAGGACCTATACAACCTCAATACTGACAAGAATACCCCACAACCCACAGAGGCTAGGATAAATGACCTCCTGGAGAAAGTCAACCTCCCCACACCAAAAAAGGAGAATTTTGATCTCCTTAATGCCCCAATCTCAGAAAAAGAGATATCACATACCATAAGATCCCTACCAGCACATAAATCACCAGGAGCGGGTGGCTTCACTGCAGAATACTACCAAACATTCTCCCCAATTCTCATCCCATATCTGAAATCTTTGTTTAACCATACGGCTAAAACTGCTTCTTTTCCTGCAGAGATGCTTCAAGCTATAATTGTTGCCCTACCTAAGCCAGGGAAGAAACTAGACAGCCCTCAGAACCTTAGATCAATTTCTTTACTGAATACGGATTGAAAAATCTATGCAAAAATCCTAGCTAACCGCTTGGCAACGGTAACCCCCTCGCTGATCAAAGCCGATCAAGGAGGCTTTATAAAAGGGAGGCAGGCCCCAGATGGCACCCGCAGGCTTTTCAATCTTATTAGTATAGCCGAATCCCGCAAGGTGCCCTCAGTCATCCTCATGTAGATACTGAAAAGGCGTTTAATAGGGTGCACTGGAGGTACCTGGGGGCCATTCTCACAAAATTTGGATTCCTTGGCTTTATCTACTCAGCAATCACAGCCTTATACACCTCACCATCAGCTAACGTGTTTACTTCCGATATGTTGTCAAGCGGCTTTAGCATCACCAATGGGACCCGCCAGGGGTGCCCCCTTTCGCCAATTATCTTCTCTTTAATGATGGAGCCCCTGGCAGAGGCCATTAAGACAAACCACTCTATTCAAGGGATCAAAGTGGGTGGATATAATCACAAAATTGGACTATTTGCCGAAGATGTGGTACTGACTTTGACAAATCCGGCTTCTTCATGGATGGAGCTGTGCACAGGAGCAGGGGAGATAAGAAACTGCAGGACGTACAAGAGACTCCTTGTGTACAGAGGAGAGGGTTTTATGGACGCGTGTAAGACGCCAGAGTGGCTGATCTGGCTTCTCAACGGAGTGCAGCCTCAAACAAGTGGACAGTGTGCACATATCATCTCACCCTTACACAGAGACTCCCCCCCTCCACTTTATAACAAGTATGCTGAAGCACTGTAGTAGGGTAACGGCTCCATCTTTGTAAACCGCGTTTTTTCTATGATGCCGAAACAATGAATTTGGATTACAATTAACATGACTGAATTTTGCTGCAACATTCTATTCGATTCTGTTACACTGCAAGCAGGGGAGACAGTAGAGAGAACAGCAGCGTGTCTAGAAACCAGGAGAGGAAGCTACAATGCTGAGGTGACACTGTGACAGATAGGCACTTCTTGTCCCTGCTAGCTGGGTCAGAAACCCCGACTGGAGAACTGTGAGAACCTACAAAGGAGAGTTTCCAAGAAGTAGTAACAGAATTGATGCACTTGACCTTCCATGCAGGCTTTGCTTTATTTCATCCGGATCAGAAGCACAAACTATTAGTGACGGAGACGTTCTCGCAACTCTGCAGATTGCTAGCGAGCCTCACAAAGTTGTGAACCGTGGGTCCCAGGTGCTATCTCCAGGCAAAAGGTATGCTCCTGACCAATTAGATTAGTGATCATACACACACCTGGGAATAGAACCGTGGAAGGTGGAGGAGTAGTGAACAGTGTTACCAGTGTGATCTGAATGCTTACTGTTAGCTTGCCTCTGGTGAGTTTTCCCATATAGGTGGGACCTTTCCTCCCGATTCTTATCACGTGGTGTGGTGGCGGTCAGGATCTGAGTGCAGCTTTAGTCCCTTTTGGATGCACTAATCACCAACTTGTTCATTTGGACTGCTTTATATGGATTACATTAGCGCTGCTTGCGTCTTATAAGTTTATGTGTTTACATTTATCATTGAGGTGCAGTGTGATAGGATTTGTGATTTTTAAAGCAGCAGCTGTCCCACCCTGGTTCTTATTAAGACAATTTGATCTTTGTTATACAGATTTTTATTCATTGATTTTTATTCGTTGTTATTTATGTTATACCAGCGTATGCATTAATAATTATCATTATTAGTTTTTTGCATCAAGAGCGCTGATACTGGCAATTTTTCTTTATAGATTTAATTACTGGGCTGTTAGTGTTTAACATAATGCACATATTGTGGGGCTGCAAAAATATAAGTAGCTTTTGGAATAAAGTTTTTTCTTTAATTGCAACAATCACAGGCATCATTACAAAGCCAAACGCCCAACTAGCCCTACTCAATATTGGAATACACTCTTTACCTACTCAATTTAGGGCTATCACAACGCATATTCTCATAGCAACTAGGTTAGCTATCACCTCCAAGTGGAAAAACACCACTGCCCCCAATATTTCCGAAGTAATATATAGGGTTAGGACCCAATACCTTTAGAAAAGACATTTTGCAATATCCTCTAACAACTTGACCAAATTTAACCTACAGTGTAACCCCTGGAACTTATGCTACCCAACTGATGACTAACCTTTTTTTCAAAGATGTTCTAGTAAGCAACACAGAGACCCTGAGAGGTGAACCTTTAATAGCCCTTGTACTACTGGTTTGATTTTCTTTGTTTAAACTGGTACTGTTTACATGTTATTGAAGTTATGTTGTGATTATACTTGAAATTTTAAACATAGTGTGTGACAGTAAAGAACTTATGGGCAACAGAAGTGGCTGCATGTGGGCGGTGGCGGGCGGCCCCTCTACTGGGGTCAGGTGTGGCTGCCCCGCACTCTGGCTAAAAGGTCGGGGTGTATATAATGTAGTCGGCTAGAGCACATATAATCTTCTAGACAATGATCTAATTTAATGGTTTGGAAGGTGCGGGAAGCAGGGGGAGGGGCACAGCTTGTTCCCAGATGGGGAGCCGGTCCCCTGGACCCGCACCAAGTACATGGTCAATAAGGAGGATTTGTTAATATGTTGAATCCGAGATTATCAGCAGAGTGAAGTACCTATGCATAATACTAAAAGTGGTAATACATTGTTATTTTGTAATACATATCGCAACACCATACTGTTTTACCTATCATCTAATATGTCCACCTATGTAATATGGAAAACTTTTCAATAAAAACTAATTGAAAGAAAAGGATTTATTTGAGAAAGCAACAATTATACCATTAGAACTTTACAGCAGCGACAATAAATGACAATTTTTCCTTCACAAATGTCAATTTGCTCTGGCTATGTTCTAAATATTACATAGATGTGCCCTTTTACAGGCAGACTAAGAGGACCCCCCAGGCAAATTTCATTTTTATTGTTTCACTTTAAGCATTATTAAAATCACTGCTCCTGAAAAAACGATTGCTTTAAAAACTTATTTTTTGCATTGTTACATGTCCCCTAGGGCAGGACTCGGCTCCCCATACACTTTTTTAGGGCAATAACTTGCATATAAGCCTTTGAAATGAGCACTTTTGATTTTTCATGTTCGTGTCCCATAGAATTTAACGTTGTTCGAATGTTCGTATATATTTTTTGCCTGTTTGCATGTTCTGGTGCGAACTGGGGGGTGTTTGGCCCATCCCTAGTCTGGAAGTGTAGCTTTAAACATGGTAGTAACAAAAGAGGGCAGGTCTGCCTGTGGAACTGATTCAGAGATCTCTCTGATCCTCAAGTTATTCTTTCTAGACCTGTCTTCAATATCTGCTAATTTGGCTTTTACCCACTCCATCTCCTCATCTTTTTCCTCTGAAGCATCTACCAAATCATTAATGGTGGATGCAAATTCCCCCATTTTGTGTTCTACGGGGTCCACTCTGGCTTCCACCTCCCCCTAGCTCCTTGTTGAATTTGTGCATGCATGACAACATACCAGCCTGTAATGAACTTCTCAGGGATAGCAGCATGTCCTTCCTTACTGTGTCTAAGACTGGCTGATTATTTGTTGGGAACTCCTCAATAGAGTCAGGCAGTTCCCTTGTGTCTTCTCCAGACTCTCAAGAGGCATTATAGCTTGCTTCATGGTGTCTGTTTTGTGTGTCCATTTTAAATCTTGACTTCTCTGAGCTGCCAGATAGAGGGGTGGGGGAGTATGAGTTAGGGCTGTGAGGAGAACTGCTGAATGGAGCCTGTGTTCCCTGCTGAGAGGTCTGTGGTGTCGCTCTGAGTGCCGAGTCAGAGGGGCCATTGCTGCCATTTTGCTTACCTCCACACTGCTGCTGAGAGAAGAAGGCAGTCAGCTTTTGAGGCTTTCTCTGCTCCATTGTCACGGATATCTGGTGAGTAATCTGTGAGATGTGGGTGGCTGGAAGCAGACTCTGGAAGGTTGCTGGATGCTGGTATGTCCCCTGTGTGCATCATTGAAAATTGATCACACCTGATGTACTGACCACCTATCTCATTTCTTGAGACCCTAACAAGCCAGGAAATTACAATTACCCCCCACATGACCCCTTTTTGGAAAGTAGACATTCCAATGTATTTAGTAAGGGGCATGGTGAGTTTTTTGAAGTTGTATTTTTTTCCCACAATTCTTTGCAAAATGAAGAGTATTTTTTTTTTTTTAACACAAAATTGTTAAACAACAAGTTATTTCTCACACACAGCATATGCATACTTGCAATGACACCCCAAAATACATTCTGCTACTCCTCCTGAGTATGGCGATACCCCATGTGTGAGGCTTTTACACAGCCTGGCCACATACAAAGGCCTAACATTGAAGTAGCACCTTCAGGCGTTCTACGAGCATAAATTACACATCTCATTTCTCAGCCACCTATTACACTTTTGAAGGGCCTGGAGCACCAGGACAATGGAATTGCCCACAAAATAACCCCATTTTGGAAAGCAAACACCCTAACGTATAATCTATGAGGCATAATGAGTCTTTTGAATGGTTCATCTTTTTCCAGAAGTTGTTGGAAAATGTGGGGGAAAAAATGAAAATGCATTTTTTTAAGACAATGTTGACCATTTATAAGGTATTTCCAACACACAGCATGTACATAGCAAAAATGACACCCCAAAACACATTCTGCTCCTCCTCCTGAGTATGACGATACCAAATGTGTGAGACTTTTACACAGCCTGGCCACATACAGAGGCCCAACATTGAAGTAGCACCTTTAAGCGTTCTACGAGCATAAATTACACATCTCATTTCTCAACCACCTATTACATTTTTGAAGGCCCTGGAGCAACAGGACAATAGAATTTCCCACAAAATTACCCTATTTTGGAAAGCAAACACCCCAATGTATAATCTATGAGGCATAATGAGTCTTTTGAACATGTCATTTTTTCCGGAAGTTTTTAGAAAATGTGGAAAAAAAATGAAAACACATTTTTTTACACAAAGCTGTCCATTTATAAGATATTTCCAACACATAGCATGTACATAGCAAAAATGACACCCCAAACCACATTCTGCTCCTCCTCCTGAGTATGACGATACCAAATGTTTGAGACTTTTACACAGCCTGGCCACATACAGAGGCCCAACATTGAAGTAGCACCTTTAGGCGTTCTATGAGCATAAATTACACATCTCATTTCTCAACCACCTATTACACTTTTGAAGGCCCGGAGCACCAGAACAATGGAATTGCCCACAAAATGACCCCATTTTGGAAAGAAAACACCTCAACGTATATTCTATGAGGCATTGTGAGTCTTTTGTATGGTTAAGTCTTTGAAAAACGCGGAAAGAAGATAAAACCTCTTTTATTTTTACACAAAGTGGTCAATTTATAAGATATTTCTAACACATAGCATGTACATAGCAAAAATTACACCCCAAAATACATTCTGCTGTTTGTCCCGAGTATGGCGATACCACATGTGTGAGACTTTTACACAGCCTGGCCACATAGAGAGGTCCAACATGCAGGGAGCACCATCATGCGTTCTAGGAGCATTACACATACAATATCCTAATGAACTATTACACTTTTGAAGGTTCTGGAGCACCAGGACAGTGGAATTACCCACAAAATGACCCCATTTTGAAAAGCAAACACCCCAACGTATATTCCATGAGGCATTATGAGTCTTTTGTATGGTTCATTTTTTTCCACAAGTCTTCGGAAAACGTGGAAAGAAAATGAAAACTTATTTTTTTTACACAAAGTTGTCAATTTATATGATATTTCTAAAACATAGCATGTACATAGCAAAAGTGACCCCCAAAAAAATTATGCTACTCATCCCGAGTATGGTGATACCACATGTGTGAGACTTTTACACAGCCCGGCCACACAGAGAGGTCCAGCATTGAAGTAGTACCTTCAGGCGTTCTAGGAGCATAAATTACACATCTAATTTCATTCCTACCTATCACACTTTTGAAGGTCCTGGAGCACCAGGACAGCGGAATTACCCAAAAAATTACCCCATTTTGGAAAGCAAACACCCCAATGTATATTTTATGAGGCATGGGCTGCAGATAGGTACTCGGGTACTCTGATGGATTAGTAAAAGGTACTCAGGTACTCTCATAGGCTGGTAAAAGATACTCGTGTACTCTGATGGGCTGGTAAAAAGTTCTCGGGTACTCTGATGGGCTGGTGACAGGTACTCGGGTACTCAGATGGTCTGGTGACAGGCACTTGGGGACTCAGATGGGCTGGTGACAGGTACTTGGTTACTCAGATGGGCTAGTGACAGGTGCTCGGGTACTCAGGTGGGCTAATGATAGGTACTAGGGTACTCAGATGTGCTAGTGACAGGGACTCAGATAGACTGGTGACCTGTACTCGGCTACTCTTATAAGCTGCTGACAGGTACTCGGG
>BLSH010359801.1:190425-209342 GCA_018402905.1 Glandirana rugosa
TGGGTAGACTCATGGGCTCATTACTCTGATGGTCTGGTGACAGGTACTTGGTTACTCGGAGGAGCGATTGACAGGTATTGGGGTACTCTGATGGGTTGGTGACAGGTACTCGAGTCTTTAGATGGGCTGGTGATAGGTACTTGGGTACTCTGATGGGCTGGTGACAGGTACTCGGGTACTCAGATGGGTTGGTGACAGGTACTTCGGTACTCAGATGGGTTGGTGACAGGTACTCGGGTACTCAGATGGGATGGTGACAGGTACTTGGGTACTTTGATGGGCTGGTGACAGGTACTCGGGTACTTTGATGGGCTTGTGACAGGTACTCAGGTACTCAGATGGAATGGTGACAGGTACTCGGGTACTCAGATGGGATGGTGACAGGACTCAGGTACTCAGATGGGATGGTGACAGGTACTTGGGTACTTTGATGGACTGGTGACAGGTACTCGGGTACTTTGATGGGCTGGTGACAGGTACTCAGATGGAATGGTGACAGGTACTTGGGTACTCAGATGGGATGGTGACAGGTACTCGGGTACTTTGATGGGCAGGTGACAGGTACTCAGGTACTTTGATGGGATGGTGACATGTACTCAGGTACTTTGATGGGCAGGTGACAGGTACTTGGGTATTCAGATGGGCTGTGACAGGTACTTTGATGGGCAGGTGACAGGTACTCTGATGGGCTGTGACAGGTACTTTGATGGGGTGGTGACAGGTACTCTTTATTGGGGGCAATCAGTGTGATTGGTGCACACAGTAAGTGGTAACGACCTTTGTGTGAAGAGGAGCACCCGGTAACAGCTTGTTACCGCGGATTCTCGTCATTCTGTGACCGGCTGTGATTGGACACAGCCGGTCACATGGTAAAGAGTCAATATGATTGGTTCTTTACCGTGATCGGGGTTGGGCTTTGTCCGAGGGACAAGCCGGAACACCAATCGCCGCTCTGCGAGCCCCCGGGGGCACGCACGAGTGGCATGCACACCGCTGTTTGTTTTGGTCGGAAGTGACCGGCTGTGATAGGACACAGCCGGTCACGTAGTAAAGAGCCAATTTTATTGGCTTTTTACCCCGATCACGGAAGGCCGGCGTCCCGAGGGACAGGGCCGATCCCCAATCGCCGCGATGCGGGCCCCTGGGGGCCCGCAGAGTGGAAAAACGGGAGGATGTCATATGACGTCCACCCAGGATGGGGAGTGCACCTTGCCGGCCTATTATTACTATATGCTGGTAAGGTAGGGGTTAAACATATCCGAAATAATGATAAAACATTTGGACAAAATTTGAATTTGAATAATTTTCAATTACTTTTCGAATTCGAATAGTTTTCCAATTCAAATTCGAAAAGTTTTCAAATTCGTTTTCAATATTTTATTAGAGTAAATTTGCAAAATGAGAGATACAAAAACAAGACAGTACAAAAAAAACCAGAGCAGTACAGGAAAGAGAAAAAGGGGAAAGGCGCCGGGGAAGTTAACCTCATTCTGTGCGCTCCTCAGGAGTTGGGTACCACATATATCCAACACGGTCAAAGGATGATATAATAGTGTATCACAGGCTTTTAGGTAGTATAGTAACAAAGGGGGAGATGAGGTAGAAGCCTCCCCCCTCCAGACATCCCCATTGGGATCATTAGACATCCGAAGGGAAGGGGCCACCCCACATCTCCGTTTGGGCACATTGAATTTTATTGGTGTTCAGAAAAGGAATACACAAGCGGGGGTACAAGGCAATACAATGCATACTTAGTGCGTGAGAACATACATTAGATCAGAGTGATATTTTTCTAGTGATGGGGGTGGTTAATTCTAGTGAGGTATGGAGCACTGAGATTGGTCTAAAGAGTTGCTTGTGAGCCTTTTTTTAAAAAAAAAACTCTAAAGGAAGGTGGACCATAAGAGAAGGAATGACATTAAGAGAGGTTGAAGGAGAAGACAGTATAAGGTAAAGCAGGGGTGAAGGTCCCCGTTCCTCGCCAGAGGGGGGTAGGAGTGATTAAAGATTTACTTATCTAGCATGGGAAAGGTTAAGTGATAAGGCCATTACGGGAGGAGTAGGGCAGGGTCAAAATTAGCAGGGAGATAGTGTTCTGTCCAGGGCAGCCATATTCGCTCAAATTTAGGTATAATGTTGAGTATCGTTGCCTCAATCTTGGCGTGTATCATCGCGTTAGAGACCCTTTGGATGGTTTCTAAGATGGACAGGTGTGGGGATTTCCAGGCCTTGGCCACAGTTTGTTTGGCAGCGGTGATTATCTGAAGCAGTAGTTTAAAGCTATATTTGTTGACTCCCGGAGGTTTTACATTTAGTATAGCTGCGTCAGGGGATGGTTCAGTTCTGATTTTGGTGATGGTTGAGATCATTTTAAAGATTTCTGCCCAAAATTTGACAATGATCGGACATGTCCACCAAATATGGTTGTGGGTACCCGCCTCTGGGCAGCCGCAGAAACAATTTGGGGAATGTGTGGGAGCAAATTTAGCTATACGAGCGGGAACCAGGTACCTTCTAAGTAGGACCTTATAGTTTGTTTCCAATGCGACTATGTTTTGAGAAGCTGGTTTTGTGTTCTGCCAGATATTCGACCAGGTGTCTGGGTCTATATTCAGGTTGAGGTCTTGGGCCCATCTAGAAGTGTAGGGGAGAGTTATCTGACCAGAGGGGTCAAGTAAGCTCTTATATATTAGGGAGATTAATCCTCGACAGTGTGGTTTTTTAAGGCATATATGTTCGAAGCTTGTCATAGATGGGAGGGTCGTGTCCTGATGCTTACATGAGGTAAAAAAATGTTTGAGCTGGAGATACCGGAAGATCTCAGAACTAGGGAGGCCGTAGGATTCCCTTATCGTTGGGAAAGACATAAATTTATCCGAAATGAAAAAGGAGTATGCCCTGAGTAGGTCTGCATTCACCCAATTAGAAAAGGAGGCTGGAGCAACCCAGGCTGGGTAGAAAGTGGGGTTGTGTAAGTATGAGAGGAGAGGATTGTGGGCAAATTGCAGTTTGAATTTAAATTTAAGGGCATCCCAGATGTGGAGAGAGTGGCGCGTTACTGGGTTGGCTATTTTACCCCGATTTTTTACTTGAAGCCATAGAATGTTGGCTAGTGAGAGGGGATCGCAATCAACCTCTTCCAGTGATACCCACAAGGGGACTTCCTTAGTGGAGTGGTAGTTTGTAAGCATAGCTACCTGTGACGCCTGATAGTATTTCAGGAAGGAGGGTAAGCCCAGGCCTCCCTGCAATTTGTGTTGGTAAAGTACAGACTTAGACGTGTGGGGTTTAGTTTTACCCCAAGTGTAGGCCAGGACCCTTCTCTGCAAGATACAGAAGAAATAAGCAGGAATTGAGATGGGGAGCACTCTAAACAAGAACAGTATCTTAGGTAGGATTACCATTTTCACAACAGTGATATGTCCCAACCAGGAGATAGGTAGGGCTGACCAGGAGTTCATTAGTTTTGTGAGGTGTGCTAGCATTGGGGGATAGTTAGCTGAAAAAAGATTAGTGGGGTCTGAGGTTAACTTAACTCCCAGGTAGGTTAAGTGGTTTTGGGCCCAGGAGAAGGGTAGGGCTTGTTGAAGTTGCTCTTGGAGAGGGGGAGGTAGGGAGATATTAAGGATTTTAGATTTTTGTGGGTTTACTGTTAGTCCGGAAATGCTAGCAAATTTGTCCAATGTGTTGAGTTGGATGGGGGTGGATGTTAGGGGAGCGGAAAGAAAAATAAGGACGTCATCAGCAAATAAGCACAGTTTGTGTTGGTGACCACCTATTTCTATTCCCTTGATGTCTTCATTAGAATGGATCATTTGCGCCAGGGGTTCCATGGCTAGTGCAAATAAGAGAGGGGATAGGGGGCAGCCCTGTCTAGTCCCTCTGCGTACCTGAAAGGGGTCGGAGTGAAATCCGACATATTTCACGTGGGCTGAGGGAGAAGAGTATAATGAGGTGATCCAACAGAGGAAATGCGGGCCAAAGCCCCATTTCTGTAGAATTAAATGTAGGTAGGGCCAGGATAGGCTGTCAAAAGCTTTACATATATCCAGGGAGAGGAAACAGGCAGGGATATTGCGTGTGCGAGCATAGTGGGATATAAGAACAGCTCTTTCTGACATTATCACCTGCCTGTCTAGAGGGTATGAACCCGACCTGGTCCTGGTGAATGAGGGAGCCTATAATGGTGTTCAATCGTAAGGATAGGATTTTTGTGAGGATTTTGATATCTATATTTAAAAGGGATATTGATCGGTAGTTTGTCCAGGATGATTCATCTGATGCTGGTTTAGGGATCATAGAGATTGAAGCATGAAGGGATTCAGGATTGAACGAGCGGCCCTTCAATATGGAGTTGAACACCTCGGAAAGAGGGGGGGCAAGTAGTTCGGTGAATTGCTTATAGTAGGTGGCCCTGAAGCCATCTGGCCCGGGTCTTTTATGCAGTTTAAGGGATTTGATTGCTTTAACGACCTCCTCTTCAGATATGGGGGCGTCAAGTTTTTCTCTTTCAGAGGCTGGGATATTGGGCAGGGTGATGGAATCAAGAAAAGTAGAGGTCAATGATTGGTCTATTGGGGGTGGTTGGTCATATAGGGAGGAGAGATGCTGGCGAAACGTTTCAACAATTTTTATTGGGTTGCTGGAATAGACATTTGGGGCGGTTTGGAGGCTAATTGGTTTATGTTTTTTATCTGTATTGTGTAACGTCAGGGCTAGGAAGGTGTCTGTTTTATTGGCTTTAGTGTAGATTTTGTGTCTGGTACGCCTAAGAGATTTCTCAGCTGAGTCTGTTAGAAATAAGTCCAGTTCAATCCTGGCTTTATCAACTTTGTGCATTGCGGTAGGGTTTGCTTGAAAGTTAGCGTGTGCTTGCGAGAAGTTTGCCTCTAAGGTCTGAAAAAGTGTTTTCCTATCTTTTTTCCGTCTTGTGGCTAAACTTATTAGGAAGCCTCGTAGGACCGGTTTATGTGCTTCCCAGACTATTAGAGGAGAAATTCCTTCTGTTTTGTTCTCTGAAATATATCTGCGGATCTCAGTTGCTATTTCAAGAGCGTAAGAGGGGTTGGCTAGTAAGGTGTCATTGAGGGACCAGGCGAAGTCCTTTTGTCGTGGGATTAGGGAAGTGAAGGAAGTCATTATAGCATTGTGGTCCGCCCAGGGGATGGGGACCAGAATAGAGGTGATCAGGGCAGGTGTGGTTCCCACGGATGTGAAGATGTGGTCGATACGCGAGAATAGAAGGAATACTGTTTTTTGGTCGGATTACATTCCCGCCAGGCGTCAATTAGTGAGTATTGCTGAAGCAGATGGGAGAAGGCGAGTTTAGATGGACCCGGGATGGGCGTGGAAGGCGATTTATCTAACGTAGGGTGAATGACCTGGTTGGAATCACCGGATATTAGTAGGGTTCCCTGTTTGTGTGCATTAACCATTTGGAATAAATTTGATAGGAAGGCAGTCGGGTTGCGGTTCGGGGCATAGTATGATACCACCGTTACTTCTGAGTCAAGCAGTGTACCTTTCAGAATCAGGTATCTGCCTTCAGGGTCCTTAATTTCAGCTGTAAGGGTAAAGGGTGTCGTGCGGTGAAAGCCAATTAAGACTCCCCTACATTTGGTTTATGCTGAGGCTGTGTAAAATTGTGGGTACGAAGAGCTTAAAAATTTGGGGTGGTGGCGGTCCGTGAAATGGGTCTCTTGAATGCAGACTACATGGGCTTTCAGCGAGGCGAAAGCTCTGAAGGTTTTACGCCTTTTGTTGGGGGAATTTAGGCCTTGAGTGTTAAGTGTGAGGACGTTCAAGGGGGCCATGGGTGTGGAGGAGAGAATGTTATATGAAGCGGCTGTGGCTCAGCAGGGGTGTGGACCATCTGGCGAGGAATCGGGGGGGAGAACCGAGAAGGGTGTAGAGCGTGAGGTGGGGAGAGAAAAGAAAGGGGGAAGGAAGAGTGAGACGTGGAAGAATGGCAAATTCCGTCTACGGAGGGTGAATTGCCCTCAGCAGAGGGAGTCATGTTGCTCAGAGAGTGCCTATGTGGACACTCTATGGGCAAGATAGGGGGGCAACAGTGACAAACAGGCACAAACAGTCGGCATATGATGGATTAGGGGGAGGATTAAGCAGAATAACAATAAAAGGTACGATAAGTCCTTAAAAAAATGGATAGGTTACAACAAAACATATTTGTGAACAAGGCCTATCAGTACTAAGGTGGTTAGCTTCTGGGGACGGCAGGTAGGTATTGAACAGCAGGGTCATCATCAGAGGGGAGGGACAAGGGGGAGTGGAGTACAATACCTAGGCTAGTGAAACACACGACAGAGGGGTGGGAAGCCTAAGGAGACCTCTATCATGTGAACCAGTTCGCCCAGAGTCCCCCCCGAACCCTCGAAGAGAACCAAGGGGGTTACCGCGTATACCAGGTCTCATCAGCAAAAGGAATGAAATTGTGCCTTGGGAAGACTGGCAAGCTTTAACGAGAGTAAATGTAAATACATCAAGAGAACTGGGTGTAGTTGGGCCCCGGGTCCCTCCTAGGGGCCTCGACCTCCCCCTCCCCCAACAAGGGGAGGACCGGAGGGGATCGGCCAGACCAGGGTAGAGCAGAGGGCCAAGACAGCCAATCAAGATGGCGATAAGCAAACATCAAAACTTAAATCCATGTCAAGGATAACCATGTATAAAACCTGGAACAACAAATTTGGATACATTCAACCAATTAGGTTACTAACGGGGGGTAGCCTATAAAGCCCAGGGTTGAGAAGGGCCATGTAACAGTTTGTCCCTGATGGGGGGTAGCTGGCCCAAGGGCCAGTGAAGAACTGAAGGCTCACCCAGTGTAGATAGAGTTCAGTCCATGGAATCTTGCGGTTCCTGGGGGGTAGGAATGAATCTGCCTCTTTTGGTGGTGGATGATGGGGAAGAAGCCGACTTTTGATGGGAGGCTGAAGCAGATCTTTGGCGGGTGTTCTGCGATGAGGCTGCAGAGGAAGTGTAGAGATGTAACGCTTGTAGTTGATCGCGGAGGTCTTCAGCTGTCCTGCATTGGTACTTGCGACCCTAGAACATGAAGCGCAGAGAAAAGGGGAAACCCCAGGAATATATGACTTTGTGATGCTGTAGGATTTCCAGATATTGCTTGAAGGTTCTTTGCTTCATAATGGTGGTTTTAGATAGGTCAGTAAACAATTGGTAGTTGTCACCTTGGAAGGTGAGATTTTCTTTCTGTCTGGCTGCCGTCAGGAGTTGCTCTTTGGTGCGGAAGTAGTGCATCTTAGCTATGATGTCTCTGGGAGGACCATCTTTTTTGCGAGGGGCTAAGGCCCGGTGTATGCGATCCATTTCAAGTCTATCAATTGGGATAGAGGGGGATAGCTCTTGGAATAGAGCTGTAACGGTGGATTGTAAGTCCAATATGGTCTCTGGCAGACCTCTGATCCGAACGTTGGATCGTCTGGTCCTATTTTCCTGATCCTCGATTTGTGCTTGTAGGGCTAAGTTAGCTTCTTTTAGAGAATCTACCTCGTCTGCATGGTTTGCCGCCTGTGTCTCTAATTCATCCGCACGGATTTCCAGTTCAGATGTATGATGGCCTAGTTCTCTGATTTCTCTAGACAGCCTTTCTGTGATTTCATCTGAGGTGCGTTGAAGGGCCCTTGTAAGCATGCGTTCGAACTGCTGCAGAAGGGGGTCTGGATGTGTGCGGCTGTTGGGTGATAGCGGTGAGGCTAGGGGTTCGTTATCGGACTCACCCTCGTCTGGATGGATATTCGTCCTCTCCTTGAACTTTGGCATCCATGTGGAGCTGCCGCTGCAGCGAGGGGATACCGGCGCCATCTTGGCAGAGGCCCGAGCCAGGACGTCCCGAATGTTCTTGCTCCGGAGCTTGGGCTTGGGGTTACCCGCTACCATGCTCGGGTTCCTGGGTATCTAGGGCGGATTAGGAGCAGCGGAGGGCAGTTTTTGCGGAGCCTGGATGCCGTATAGCTGCCGAGATGTTCATGCCTGAGCGGAGCTCTAGCTAGGCATGTCCGTCGCTGAGAGCCTCGCGCATGCGCCCCCCGAAAAGTTTTCAAATCCAAATAGTTTTCAAATTCGAATTGGAAAAATCCTTGAATTTGAATCATTTCCAATTTCCAAAGAGAACAAAATAAAATAGAAAGCAAAGGAATAGAAAAGAAAAAAAACAAGAGACTAGAAAAAAATATAACAGAAAACAAAAGAATGGAATACAGCACAGTAAAATAGCTCTGTTCTACTCCACCACATTATATTCTTTAATTTGCCGTTATATTCCCCTCATTGTATTATATCTTTTTCCATTCTATTCCTCCATTTTCCACTCCACCCTAATCTACTCGGAATTTGGAAAACTGTTCATATTTGAAAACTATTCGATTTTGAAAATGATCCAAATTTGAAAACAATTTGAATTCAAAAACTATTCGAAATTGATTTGAAAACTTTCCGAAATGGATTCGATAAATTTTCGAATTCGAAAACTTTCTGAAATTGATTTGAAAATAAACGAAACAAGTTCCGAAAACGAATTAAACTAATGAAACAAATCAAACTAAATTAATTTTTTCGCTCTGCACATGTCTACTTTCAGGTGTCCATTCCCGTCCACGGCTAGCTCCGCCTCCCCTTTGTGCACTTTTTAAGTTAAGTGCAAGAAGTTTAAAATAAAACAAATATATTTTTAGCAGAGAGCACTATATATTCTTCTTCTTTTTGAATTTTTTTCACCCTGATCTAAACATCATGGAGGATGGAAGTGGATTGTGAAGCCACTAAGCATTGGAGTGAAGACTGCTGTTGTAATTTATGAGAACCCCATATAAAGGGGAAGCCACATATTACCTAATGACAGTTACAGTGGGGATCGAAAGTTTGGGCACCCCAGGTAAAAATTTCTAATAATGTGCATAAAGAAGCCAAGGAATGATGGAAAAATCTCCAAAAGGCATCAAATTACATATTAGACATTCTTATAATATGTCAACAAAAGTTAGATTTTATTTCCATCATTTACACTTTCAAAATAACAGAAAACAAAAAAATGGTGTCTGCAAAAGTTTGGGCACCCTGCAGAGTTAATATCTTGCACTGCCCCCTTTGGCAAGTATCACAGCTTGTAAACGCTTTTTGTAGCCAGCCAAGAGTCTTTCTAATTCTTGTTTGAGGTATCTTTGCCCATTCTTCCTTACAAAAGTCTTCCGGTTCTTTGAAATTTCTGGGCTGTCTGTCTCACGCACTGTTCTTTTAAGGTCTATCCATAGATTTTCAATTATGTTGAAGTCAGGAGATTGTGAAGGCCATGGCAAAACCTTCAGTTTACGCCTCTTGATGTAACCCCCGTGGATTTCGAGGTGTGTTTAGGATCATTATCCATTTGTAGAAGCCATCCTCTCTTTAACTTCAGCTTTTTCACAGATGGCATCAAGTTACCATCCAAAATTTGCTGAAATTTTATTGAATCCATTTCTCCTTCTACTCGTGAGATGTTCCCTGTGCCACTGGCTGCAATACAACCCCAAAGCATGATTGATCCAACCCCATGCTTAACAGTTGGACAGAGGTTCTTTTCATTCAATTCTGTGCCCAAACGTATCTTTGCTCATTCCGGCCAAAAAGTTCAATTTTAACATCATCGGTCCACAGAACTTGTTTCCAAAATGCATCAGGCTTGTCTATATGTTCATTTGCAAAGTTCAAACGCTGATTTTTGTGGTGAGAACATAGAAGAGGTTTTCTTCTGATGACTCTTCCATGAAGACCATATTTGTACAAGTATCTCTTGATAGTGGAATAGTGTACCACAACTCCAGTGTCTGCCAGATCTTTCTGGAGGGATCGTGCAGTCAAACGTGGGTTTTGAATTGTTTTTCTCACAATCCTGCGAGCTGTTCTGTCTGATATTTTTCTTGGTCTTCCAGATCTTGCTTTAACTTCCACTGTTTCTGATGACTGCCATTTCTTAATTACATTCCGAACAGAGGATATTGACATCTGAAAACACTTTGCTATCTTCTTATAGCCTTCTCCAGCTTTGTGAGCGTCAACTATTTTCAGTTTCAGGTTTCTAGACAACTGCTTAGAAGATTCCATGGTGCTGATTGTTGGGGCAAGGTCAGATGAGTCTGGGCATTTAAAACCTTTGAGATTGACATCACCTGGTCTTCCCAGATGATGATTGAGAACAATCCATGACACTGGCAGGTCTCAGCCTTGCAAAGGGGGCAGTGCATGCTATAAATTCTGCAGGGTGCCCAAACTTTTGAAGACGCCTTTTTTTGTTTTCTGTCATTTCGAAAGTGTCAATGATGGAAATAAAATCAAACTTTTGTTGACATATTATAAGAATGTCTAATCTGTAATTTGATGCCTTTTGGAGATTTTTCCATCTTTCCTTGGCTTCTTTATGCACATTAATACAAATTTTTACCTGGAGTGCCCAAACTTTCGATGCCCACTGTAGGTCTGAATATAAGGTGAGAGCATATGCATTATGGTGATACATATGGACAGTTTTGAGTACACTTGGATACATTTAGTTTTTCAGTTTTAAGAGGTACTATGATGATTTAAAAGTACACATACAAACATTTTGATGTGTTCACCAACGCTGTATCTTGGCCTAGGCCAACAAGGCCCAGGCCTAGGGCGGCACTTTGCAGGGGGGCAGCACGAAAAGAGTCCCCGTCGGCTTGCACTACACTTTTAGTGTAGCGCCAGTCTTATGGGGCGGACTGGACCATGGGGACAAACCGGTCTGGCACCCCCATAAAGCGCCTGCACTTGCTGCCAGTAATAATGATAATACCGGCGGGGCCGCCATCAGGGGAGGAACAGCCCATACATATGTAGGGGACCCGGATATTCCAAGGGACCCAGGCTGTGGGCTCCAACCAATGAGTTGTTGTGCTGCCTCATAGCCAAAAAGGAAGTGTGAGGAAATCTCTTAAGGGATCCATTGCCCCCCCCCCCCACCCACCCCCAAGGCTCTCAGAACTAGTGTCCCCACTGGAAACTTTCAGGGCGGGTATTAAACAGGAAGGGTGTGGCCTTGACAAGAAGGGGTGGTTCATATTTACATGAGGCGGTGCATGAGTTTAGTCAGGCCTAGGGCAGCACACAACCTAAATACACCACTGGTGTTCACCACATTTCTTATTTAAAGGAATACACACAAACATATTGTTGTTTGTTTATTTTTAAAGAAATACACATGGGCATTTTGCTGATTGGTTATTTTTAAAGGAACACACACAGACAGTTTTGCTTTATTCAAGTCACATTTTTTATTTCTTTATTGTATTTTATGACACTTGTGCACATATTTATAAGGAACACTATTATTTAGTACTGTGTGGCACTATTGTATATATTTTGTAAAAATGAATAGTGTCTCTGATTATGAAGTTAGCAAGCAGGACTGTTCTTGGGGGAGAAATTTGGATGACCCAGGTCTTTAAAATGAGTCTCTAGAGGTAGCAGCATATCTCACTTCAAGGTTGCAAAAGCAGATCTTTAGTAATACATGCTGAAGGCCATAGGCGATGGTAATGGTATTTTTGGTATCATCCGCCTTTGATTTCAGCCCTTTCACTTTAAATTCAACATATCACAATTGTAGGACTTAAATTTGATTAGGGCAAATTCCTGAGGTAGAGTCTTGCTCTTCCATCAGGAGTCACAAGTAATCCCACAAAGTAGTCAGAGGAGGCCAGAGGACACTTTAATGTCTAAGAAGACAAGCAATGAACTTTATAAAGGAGGTGCAACATAAATCTGTGAGACTAGAACAGCAAACAAGAACGTTTAAAAGAACAAACACAACAATAAAAGCTAACTGAGGAGAATCTTGGTTAAAAGGACAACTGGGCTGATATAAAGCAGTAGCAGAAATACTTACATCTTACGTATAGCAGGTATTTAAATTTCTGGAATGGTCGCCAAGATCAGTCACCTTCAATTTCACCCAGGTTAACTCATCATGTTCATTATGTGAATCTAACAAAACTTTATGGGCAGTGGAGAACTTCATGGTAATGTGTGCTCTATGTTCTTGAATTTAAATAACATTTTGTGTGGATGGAAATTTCTCTTTAGTGACTTCAAGGCCTGTAAATAATTCCAAAGCCAGGGCCTCAAGGAGTGTGTGTGTGTGTGTGGGGGGGGGTAGCAGGGAATGCCCCTTCTTGCCTTTCCCCCTTCCTAATTTTAGTTTTAGCAGTATGTGGTTAAAGGATGTATTAGAAAGAGATGACTCACTTGATTTGTTGTGCAATGTTGTTAATGGGCTAGTGTGATCTGTGGAGTCTGGACTGGAAGGGGCTGGCTCTGCATTGGGGGATCCATTTGTATTGTAACCATGTTCATCTAGGGATCCATATGTATTGCTGCCATGTGGCAGTTGTGAGCTGTCTACTTTGGAGATTTCACCCTCCTTCTCTTGGACATGTTAGTGTTCAGATTCCAAGACCAGTGGAGTGATCAGCATCCTCTCTGTCACTGGGGAGGTGCTGTAGGAAAGGTGCTGGGCGGCACTCTCTTCATAAGCGCATATGCAGCAATTTTGGTTTCCAGCTGGGCACACACACACACACATAGAAATACACTTTAATTTCAGTTTATAACTTGGTGTCATCTACAAAAACAAACACAACCGTAGACCATTCATAAGATTAATTATTAGTCACTATTCTTTGAATTCAGTCTTTAAACCAGTTTTCTATCAATTTAAATACTGCATTCACCTGTGGAAAACAGTACCTGGCACTTTATTATTTAAGTTGACGTATTCTACATCCACAGCCACCCATTTGTCTAAGTGTTTGCCTACTTTCTTTTAAAAAGAAAAGTAGGTTTATTTCATAATTCTGGTGGGTTGTTGGCCCATGTTAGATATCACCTATGATCTTGTTTTTTAGCAGAAAATCTTATATTTAGGCTTTTATCAAACTTTGAAATACTATTTACTATAGAAGTAAAACTTAGAAGACTGTAGTTTCTGACTGAAGATGTTGATCCCATTTTAAATATAGGCACCAAGTTGAGCTGCTCACATACCCCCTTCATGCCTTCATTCATGAAACTTGATTTACTTCATTCCCATAATGCATCAAGTTCTGTAAATGGAGGAGGAGGGGTTAAATGACAGCTAGAAGATTTACAATCCTTTACATTTTCATTATTTTTTACCTGAAGAAGGGCATAATATACATATGAAATATGAACCATTTGTCTGCTGCAGTAACTTAGGAACTTCCAATTAGATGCATTGCTATGCCACGCTGGAAAATATTCTAATGTATGCTACCATAATATCTTATCCCTGTATCGTATAAGGTTGCCTACCTGATTCATTAGTTAAGGGATCAGTTTGTCCATTCTGATTGGTAGCTGAAAGATATTTCTTTGTCTATCTTCTGCAGAATAAAATAGTACATGATATATTCACTGAAACAAGCTCAAAAAAGTTGATCTAAATCTGCTTTTACATTCAACAGTATTAACAAAGCATAGTATTAACTATAGTAACCTTTCACAATTATCTATAGAAATCACACATTTCCCAGTAAAGATAATTTTAATTCTCAAAACTATTTATAAACACAAATTCATTACTTTATTTATACAATCTAGAAAGCAGTTGACTGATAATCTCCATAGCCTAATGAAAGGCAGTGTATATTAGAACATCATTTTTGTAATTAATATTAATCTTCTAGTAAATGTCAGGACAGAGATGGAATACTTGCCAGAAGACAATTACGCTATGAGATATTGCACAGTCATATTAATTATCTACAATTTGGCAATGGCTGTAAATCTCAGATACCCTGAACAATCTATATAGCTTGTAGGTCTTTTTTGTAGTAACTACATTAGGGCAGTTTTTTTGTGTTTTATTAAGATATGTATTGTCTAGTATGTAGATCTGATATTGCATTGTATATGTATTAATATAGGAAGATAAATAGTGCTTAATATTTTTATATTGTTATGTTTGTCTTTTAAACATTTTCCTCTTGAAAGCATTTATGAGAGATACTGATAAGTCTACAGTGATGTTTAAAGATGTATTCCATTTAATGATGAGAATTAGCATTCCGTTTAATGTTGAACATTCAATATTGTATGGGATCTAGTGTGTAATTTCAGACTGCCATGTGCCTTGGAGATTGCAGTGGTAAGATTTATATCCAACACATTACAGAAGCTCAGAACACTCTGTCATGCATAAAATGCAGTCCCACTGCCTCCTGCTGTTCCTCATGATTGGTCTATCACTGGGATTGGTGGCGCCACTTGCCAATAACGATGTGTGGATAGCAGGAGGGGACAAGGCTGAGCACCACGTCATCAAGTGAAGCTGTATTGATTTAATAAAACACTCTAGAAACTAAAAACTTTTCCTAATTGCATGAAAGCCAACCTGGTTGCCTGCTTTTCATGTCCTCTGGCAGTTTAGTATGTTTGAAGTGAATCCAGGTTTACTTCAAGGCTTACATTGATTTTCACCACCTTCTTGATGTTGTGATGGGAACAATAGCAAGCTTCTTTGTGTAGGAGTTAAAGCAGAACTAAACTCTCTCAATCAACATGAACAATTTTTAATCCTTACACTGCTAGAGTTATTAAATAAATAGGAAGATACCTTATATGTACTTGTTTTAAACATTTTTTTTACATTTCTCCAGTTACTTTCTGGTTTCTGGCCTAGGCCAAAATAATATCATACATCCCAGTAGTCTTCATGGGCACTTTTTTCTTTTATCTGGAGAAGAATAGAGAGGGACTTTCTCAGCTAAGCACACCCACCTAAGGGGAGCTGGATTTCAAGACATAAATTATACTACATAAATCATTTGCCTTTCTCAAGATGGCCACAGCTAGAAATGCTAAGGGGGGGGGGGGGTGAGATAGGCTGAGCTTCCATTCAACACCTCAGAATACAGCTAGTTGTTAATCACCCTTATACCAATTTACAATCTACTTTCGGTACAGCAGTCTTATCCAAATCCCTTAAAAATAACCTAGAGGAAGGCGCATGCACAGTGGCTCCGGAGATGGCGGCTTGATTTGGGAGCTCCGACCCGCTCCAGCCGAGTAACAGCCTCAGCAGCAGCTAACGCTAATGGATTGCAACCCTTTACACCAGCCAGCATGCAGGAACCATCCATGAATCCTCATGGATGTTGGCTGGGCAGACAAGTAGAGATGTGTCCCGCCAGCTCAGTTTTGAAGAGCAGGCCACAGGACAACACAAGATGGCGCCCGTGAATTACACAGGAGGCATGGATGAGGATGCAGCAGACTCCATTGCAGACCCTCTCCCTGCACCTAAAACTGATTATGGGATCCAATCCACACCAGTAAGTACCTCTGCCCCCCCCCAGAACCTCCCCAGCATCCACAGAATTGCTGCTGGACAGAGATTTCAATGGACTCCCTGGCACACCTCTGACCAGCAGCCATAAAGGCCTTAATTTAATGCTACAGGCATCTCCCTTCGTGCCAGGCCAGCCCCCAGACATCACACAGATCTTCACTAAATTCTCTGAAATATTGGCGACTGGTCTATCCCAAACTGCAGCACAAATAACCAATGCTGTCAAAATGGATCTTCAGAATTTAGGATCACAAATTGAAGCCATTGAACAGACAGAGGACCAAGCTGTTCTGCAGGCGAACCAGAACACAGCTTGTATCCAAACATTACATGACCAACTAGACACAGCATTGTCTTAAATCAATGACTTAGAAAATAGGAGCAGACGCTATAATTTTCATATCAGGGGTCTTCCTACGATTACGGATGTTCAAGGGTCTGTTAAGTCCCTCATTAAAGATATTATTCTGGATATACCAGAATACAGATTGGAGCTGGAGAGCTGGATAGAGCTCACAGAGCTCTCCAACCCCCTTGGCAGGATGATTTCCCAAGAGACATTGTGGTAAAACCAGACTTCTATGCTGTAAAGGAAGAAGTCATGAGGAAGGCCCGAGATGCCAATCATCTCTCCATTCAAGGGAACACAATTCAACTATTTGCAGATTTGTCTCCTACAACCATTCGTTTGTCCCTGAAACCCTTCCTGGGGGCATTATCCCAAAATTCAGTAAAGTACTGGTGGTCCTTCCCTTTTTATCTACAGTTTCAATTTCAGAATAAGACTTACAGCTTCATATCTTTTCAAGAAGGCGAACGCCTACTGCTCCAGCTGGGCATCATCTCCCAAGAACTACTAATCCATCATCATCTTCCTCTAGTCGACAAAACTCTTCCAAGTGACCCCCCCTGGTCAGCCCCCTGGCCCCTGCCTGGCATAAGAAGAAACAGAGTGGACAGCAGAACTCTTACCCCCCTGATGGCAAACTTCTAATCCGGATATTCATCTGACCAACGATGGTCCATTTTTGATTAGGAGTGCACTTCCCTGTAATTCAGGTTTATGACTGTTCCCCTTTACAGTTTCTATATTGTGGGGGCAATGTCACTCTAATTGATTTTCTTCCCCTTACCGTTACCTTTACACACTTAGATTTAGTTCTGATGACATTTTGTTAACTAGTTTAAAGAGTTGCTACTTTGGCCCGGCTTCCTTTTACAGGCCCTTGAACATGTTGGAGGACCTGTGAGGGGTAGTGGATTATAGTCTATTAGAAGACTCAGGGTTGGTATTTAGGAGGAATCACCTGATTTAGCTCAGGATAGTCTTGGGTTCTTCCCCCCTAGTCTTTTATGAATCAGTAACCTGCCATTCCAGGGTTGTTCCCAGTTAATACACCTCAGATAGCGATGACATGAGGGTTGGCTTTAGGCCACAAGATCCATTACTTGCTGTTGATACTTTTTTTAACTTGTTTCTTACTATATCAGTTTGAGACTCATAGGTTGGAGCGGTTTACGTGCTCCTTCACCTGTTGTAATTCAGGGGCTATAGATCCCCTGGGCATTATCAGGATAGCGCCCTGAGTCATTTAGGAGGCACAGATGTTTTTTCTCTCTCTTTTTTTTAGTTTTTCCTTTAATCACATATTTGTGTTTGTACTTGCAGGACCAGGTACAGCAGTTCCTGTATCTGGTGAATGGAGAACCACTCCTATTCATGGGTTCTTAGATTCCCCCCCCCCCCCCACCTATTCCCTCTTCCCCATTTTCTTTATCTTCTTTCTTTTTTACCAGATACCTTTGCAGGAGATTTAGTCTTTTTGGATGGCTTACGAATCTGAATACATTCGGACAGGATTCTCCTTGGATTCTGGGTCGGATGGTGGGGTAAGTACATGCAATTTGAGAGACTACACCTCCTCCTCCCCTCATGGCTAATTCAGTTCAGCAGGTTGATACTTATAGAGTATCATCTCATAACACACGGGGCCTCAATTCCCAAATAAAGAGGTGTAAGGCCTTTCAACACTATCATTCCCAGGGTGTTGATGTCCTCTTGCTCCAGGAAGCTCACTTCCCTTGGAATTATAACCCTACCTTTATCCACCATAAATGTACTACTTTTTACTTAGCAAATGTTCCGCTATTCCTTTTCTCACTCAGAAACGATTAAGTACAGGGAAGGGTGCTATATTTTGGTGTAGGGACATATTGATGGCTGCTTGTATTCTTTCATATCATAATATCCCCCGAATAAGGATCAGGCCAAATTTTTCTAAGATATTTTTCTAAGATATGCTAACAACTGAAAGATTGGAGCAAAATGACAGGAGTAAGTAATCAGTGGGCACTATTAAAGTCTACCATCTTGGAGGCAACTAGATTATATGTCAGGCAAGTTAGTAAGTATAAACGGAAGAAAAAACCAATATGGTTCACCAAAGAGGTAAGTAGGATAGTAAAGGGGAAAAAAATGGCATATAGAAGATTCAAGGAAACAGGAGGTGCAGCTGACAGAGAGGAGTATAAAAATAGACAAAAGGAGGCCAAACACATTATCGGTGCTGCAAAAGCACAGAAAGAGGAGGAAATTGCTAAGTCTATTAAGGAAGGAGATAAAACCTTTTTTAGGTACATTAGTGATAGAAGGAAAAAATACAATGGGATCACCAAAATGAAAACTGGGCACAACACATATGTTGAGGGAGACCAGGATGTAGCAAACCATTTAAACAATTACTTTTGTTCAGTCTTCTCAAAAACAGACTGCACTAATGATAACAAGTTGTGGAATCATATTGGTTCTAGTAATGATGGTTCATTTCTAGGATTTCTGGAGACAGAGGTAGCTGAGGAACTGGCTCGGTTAAAGCTTAATAAAGCAATGGGCCCTGATGGTATTCAACCCAGAGTTCTAAGAGAACTTTGCGATATAGTTGTTGGACCATTAACAAATCTTTTAAATAAATCACTTCTAACAGGAGAAGTTCCCCATGACTGGCCGATAGCTAATATTGTACCTATCCACAAGAAGGGCAGCAAGGTAGAAGCTGGCAATTACAGGCCAGTGAGTTTAACACCAATTGTAGTCAAGGTAATGGAATCACTTCTCAAAAGAAGGATCATTGATCACCTAAAAATACACAGCTTGCTGGACCCAAAGCAACATGGCTTTACTGAGGGCAGATTGTGCCAGACAAATCTGATTGAATTCTTTGACTATATTACCAGTGTTTTGGACCAGGGTGGTGCTGTGGACATAGCGTATCTTGATTTCAGCAAGGCATTTGATACAGTTCCACATAATGATCTGATACAAAAGTTGTACAAGCTGGGACTTAACCCTTGGGTGGTTCAGTGGATATGCAGTTGGCTAAAGGATAGATCCCAGAGTGTGGTTGTAAATGGGGTTCACTCAGAACAGAGACCAGTCACTAGTGGGGTACCACAAGGCTCTGTATTGGGTCCTGTTCTATTCAACCTATATGTAAGTGATATAACTAAAGGTTTG
>BLSH010359801.1:209733-224041 GCA_018402905.1 Glandirana rugosa
CCTAAGTAGAAAGAGGTACACAGGTGGTCTGGATCTCTCACTTTTTCGGAACGATAGAGGTCCAAGACAAATCTACCAGATAAATCAGACCCACGGGGGTGAGGGGAAAATAGGTTTTCAACTAGCTTACGTTGTAAAATTAGAGGTGGGTAATGATCAGAGGGGAGTTTCACCCCCTTCTCTCAATCTTTGTATCTTTGTATCTTTTCACTGCCGTCTTTTTCTGACTCATCAGGTAGCTCAGACGGGGAAAAATAAATAAATAAATAAATAAAAAAATAAAATAAAAAAATGTAATTGGAACAACAGACTGATACCTAAATATAAATAGGGTTATTGGAATAAACTACCAACAGAGGTTGTGAGACAGTCAGCAGTAAATGGCTTCAAACATGCTTGGGATAAATATAAATCCATAGTCAGACAACAAGGTTAATGTAAAAAAATAAAATAAAAAAATAAATAAATAAATAAATAAAAAGGGGCAGACTCGATGGACTACTCAGTCTTTTTCTGCCGTCACTTTTCTATGTTTCTATGTTTCTAACTCTCTTCCCCCACTTTGAGGGGAGACTAGTAATGGGTGGAGATTAAAATGTTGCATTCGATCAACTTTTGGATAAAAGGGGAGTGGGGGCACCCAGACTAAATAGACCATCTAAACAGAACCTGGAGATAGCAAGGCTTTTTCACTCTCTAGGTCTGGTGGACACATGGAGAAAGATGAATCCTTCCTCCCGGGACTTCACACACTATTCGGCCCCCCATAAAAGGTACGCAAGAATCGACCATATCTTTCTTCCCACCCTAGACATTTGTACGGCTGCACAGGCTAGCATCCGAGACATAGCATGGTCAGACCACTCTCTAGTCATGTTGAAAATTTGCAAGACTACTTCATCATCAGGGAGGTCTTGAGGCCTTCCTGGATGGAAGCTATAGCTAGAGGAACTAGACAAGGCTGTCCTTTATCCCCATTAATATTTTCTATAGCTATTGAGACCTTAGCCATCGCATTAAGAAACCACCCCGATATGCATGGTGTACGGTGTGGTCCTGGAACCCATAAATGCTCACTCTTCGCTCATGACATGCTGTTATTTATTACCTCCCCCCCTCATATCCACTCCTAACATTCTCAAATTACTTCATGATTTTGGTTGCATCTCTGCCCTTAAAGTCAATATGTCTAAATCTCAAACCCTGAATATTTTGACCCCTTCTACCCCGGTGGACAGATTGTGGGATCATTTCTCTTTCTCATGGAGCACTATATCAATCCCATATGTGGGTATCAATCTAACCTCATCTATAGACCAGATAAACAGTATTAACTACCCCCCCTCCCTGTTTAACCACTTCAATACTATGCACTTAGAACACTTTACTACCAGACCAATTTTCAGTTTTCAGTGCTGTTGCGTTTTGAATGACAATTGCGCGGTCGTGCGACGCTGTACCCAAACAAAGTTTTTATCATTTTGTTTCCACAAATAGAGCTTTATTTTGGTGGTATTTGATCACCCCTGCGGTTTTTATTTTTTGCGCTACAAATAAAAAAACACTGAAAATTTTGAAAAAAAAAAAAAAATTCTCTATTTTTGTCACAAAACTTTGTAAATAAGTAAATTTTCTCCAGCACTGGTGGGCACTGATGAGGCTACTCTGACGGGCACTGATGTGGCAGTACTGATTGGCACTGATGAGGCGGCACTGATGAGGTGGCACTGATGATGAGGCACTTATATGCAGCGATGATGAGCACTGTTAGGCGGCACTGATAAGCAGCACTCACGGGTACTGAGAGGTGGCACTGATATACAGCACTGATGGGCACTGATATGCAGCACTGACGGACACTGCTAAGCAGCACTGATGGGCACTAATAGACAGCACTGATTGGCACTCATAGGCGGCACTGGGCACTGATAGGTGGCACTGATGGGCACTGATAGGTGGGCACTGGTAGGTGGCAATGGTGGGCACTGATGTGTGGCACTGGTATGCATTGATAGGGGCACTGGTGGGCACTGATAGGTGCACTGGTGGGCATATACATTAATAGGGCTCATTCCCTGGTGGTCTAGGGTGGCATCTGAAGGTGGCACTGAGTGAAGGTGGACCTGAGCAGTATGTCACTTACCTGGTGGTCTAGGGGGGTCTCCCTGGTGGTCCAGATCGGCTCCCTGGTGGTCCCTGGTTGGCTCCCTGGTGGTCCTGGGTGGGCACATCCCTAAGCAGTCTCCCTGGTGGTCCAGATCGGCTCCCTGGTGGTCCCTGGTCGGCTCCCTGGTGGTCCTGGGTGGGCACATCCCTAAGCAGGCTCCCTGGTGGTCTAGGGTGGCGATCCGAGGGAGGGCTGTGCTGATAAATTATCAGCACAAACCCTCCCTGTCAGGGATGCAGCCGATCCGCTCTCCCCTCATCAGGTCTGCAGACCTGAGTACATGAAAGCCGATAAACGGCTTTCCTGTATTACACTGTGACCAGCCGTGATTGGTCACGGCTGGTCACATGGTAAAGAGCTTCGGATCAAAGCACTTTACCAAGATTGAAATTTGGGGGGGTCAGACTGACCCCCCACACCACCGATAGCCACGATGCGCGCCCCCCGGGCGCGCGGCGGCTTGTTATCCTGAGGACGTCATATGACGTCCAGTCAGGATAACTCAGCCACTTCCCAGCCGTCATTCTGCATACGTCGGTCGGGAAGTGGTTAAGAAGCTATCTAAGAATCTAATAAAAAGGTCTTCATTAGGGCTTTCATGGCTAGGTAGAATCCATGCAATCAAGATGACATTGTTACCCTGAATCCTTTATTTATTCTGCTCCCTCCATATTCCTGTAATCAAGGCTGACCTCTCTAAACTGCAATCATCAATAATCCGATTTATTTGGTGGAAGAAAGGACACCGCTTTTCTAAATATATACTATACAGATCCAAGCTTCAAGGTGGGCTGAGACTCCCTAATCTCTGGTGGTACTACAAAGCAGCCCACTTAGCCCAGATCTCTAATGTATATTCTAGAGGAGTCAAACCTGATTGGGTAGCTATGGAAAGATATTCGATACCCAACCATACTATAAACTATCTCATCTGGAGGGCCGTAAATTTCAACCTCCTATCTTATCCCCAACTTTGTCCCACTCACTTACAATTTGTGACTCCCTTCACAAAATGTCTAAAATTGCATCAGCCTGGCTTCCGTTAGCGCATATTTTTAACAACCGCTCTTTCACCCGGGGAAGGATATACGGGCCTTTAAATGTTGAACAGAAAAAGGTCTCTATAGGATCGGGAATTTTATCAATCCATTTTGTCCATTATCTTTTAGCTACTGTGTTAGTAAGCTAGAGATGCCACTCTTGAAGAGGTTTCCCTTTTCCCAAATTTCACACTTCCTACAGTCAATTCGGTCTATGAGTTCTGGACCATTGACAGTAACACCTTATGAACAATGGTGTTCTAAGGTCTTGGAGATGAGGGGAGGTATCTCTCTAATTTACTTAGCATTGACAGACCCCACTGAAAAAAAAACTTCTTATATGTTGGGTTGGGAACAAGACCTAAATTTCAAATGGGATATAGACACTTGGCATAATTGCTTTACATGCTCCTTTAAGGGTATATATAATATCTCACTGATAGAAGAAACTTAAAAGTAATTTCCAGATGGTACATGATTCCCATTCGCCTTGCAAAAATTTACCCTGATGTTTCCCCGTTATGCTTTAGAAAATGTAGACATTTGAGTTCATTCCTGCACACCTTCAGGCTGTGTCCAAGATTAGAGAGTTCTGGAATCAATTTTTTCATTTAATTCGTAAGATCACTGAAGTAACAGTTTTCCAAGATCCCAGAACGGCCCTCCTCAACCAACGCATAGCTAATACTCCCAAATTTATGCGAAACTTGATCAGGTTTATCCTTCTCGGAGCTAAAATAACGATTGCTCGGGCCTGGAAAAACCCTTCAGTCTCATTCTTTAGGGCAAAATGGAAGATCTCTTGGATGATGTCCCAGGAGAAGATGTCAAGCATTCTCTTGAACACCGTTGAGAAGTACAAGAGGACCTGGAAACCCTGGGTGTCTTACATGAACGTTCACCTGTAAATCTGCAGGTTATATTACTTTATGTGACTAGACCCCGAACCCTGATCCCCCACAAAGGTATGAGTCTTCTCTTCCCCTATCACCTTTCACTATCTTCCTTTTCTTACCCTTTCCCACTATGACTCTTTCATCCCTCCACAAATTCTTTCTTTTATATTGTTATCTTTGAGATTATATATCTACTACCGGGTTAATCAACAGGTTGTCAAGTTTGTTGGGACTGTATATCTCATGTAAATTACCTAATCAGACTCCAGCCTCTATCGGGCCAGGTCCATATAGCTACACCATGAAGCAGGATTATATAAAACATGGGCACTAGTTTTATATTGACTATATATAAGTCATGTATAACTGGTAGAATATTTTGTTTTTCCTTGAGAGGAGATGGGCTGACATCCTCTCATTCTCCCGGTGGTAAAGTGAAATATCCATAATCATCAATTCTCCATGGCTGACTATAACAAGTTTACTTGATCCATTTGATCCAAATGCAAGATAATGGGTTGTAATGTTGAATAGATATCCATAACCCCGAAATATGTTTGTGTAATTTTACTGTGATGCCACAATTTTCTTTTTTCTTGTTTTTCGATTTACTGTTAAATTAAATATGGCAACCAATGCTATTTCTCATGCAATTGTGATGACATATTTGTTTTGACTTGTTTAAATTCAATAAGAATATTGAAACAAAAAAATAACCTAGAAAATGTATATTAGTAAAAAATAAAAAAAACATTTATACCCTACCATAATACAGGTGGACTTTAAAGAATAAGTGCATTTTCAAACCCAAGAGACCCTCCCTACCCCCTCTCCAAATTCTTATTTACTAAGATCCAATGCAAAAGGCCTCTATGTTTTTTTTTACATCCCACTCCAAAGGTCCTCTGTCTCCTGCCTTCACCTGCACAGTAGAGTCCCATAAAAGTATAAGCTTGAGATGCAGGGAGATGGGGCTGTATTGCAAATGCATGGGCAGCAGACAGAGGATATGTGACATGGGATGTAAAACTTCCACAGAGGCTGTAGACATCAGATCTCATAAGCATGTATCTGTTGAGGAGGAAGGTATGATCGATTAGCTAAAGACAGGGGTTAAAAAAATAAATGCAAAATGCACTTTGTCAGCTGAGGTGGTTTCTTACACCCTTAACCTGACAAGCCGTGTATTTTTCACAGTACACTAATTACAGGATTCAAAGTGATAAAAATAGCTGCTGTGTGAGCCAGTCATTCCAGTATTTGTAGCAATATTCAGCAGCATTATTTTTACTCAACTCTTAAGTGGCATTCATACCTGGTATCTGCAGTAGCTGGGAGTATTTATTGTGCAGACTGAAAACCCAGCTTCCATCTTTGGGAGAACTGAAACTAATCTCCCTAAACACAGTCATATACAGTTGCTAGAAAAAGTATGTGAACCCTTTGGAATGATATGGATTTCTGCACAAATTGGTCATAAAATGTGATCTGATCTTCATCTAAGTCACAACAATAGACAATCACAGTCTGCTTAAACTAATAACACACAAAGAATTAAATGTTACCATGTTTTTATTGAACACACCATGTAAACATTCACAGTGCAGGTGGAAAAATTATGTGAACCCTTGGATTTAATAACTGGTTGAACCTCCTTTGGCAGCAATAACTTCAACCAAACATTTCCTGTAGTTGCAGATCAGACGTGCACACCAGTCAGGAGTAATTCTTGAACATTCCTCTATACAGAACTGTTTCAGTTCAGCAATATTCTTGGGATGTCTGGTGTGAATCGCTTTCTTGAGGTCATGCCACAGCATCTCAATCAGGTTAAGGTCAGGACTCTGACTGGGCCACTCCAGAAGACGTATTTTCTTCTGTTTAAGCCATTTTGTTGTTGATTTACTTCTATGCTTTGGGTCCTTGTCCTTGTTTAGCTTCAGCTGCTGGACAGATGGCCTTAAGTTCTCCTGCAAAATGTCTTGATAAACTTGGGAATTCATTTTTCCTTCGATGATAGCAGTCCGTCCAGGCCCTGATGCAGCAAAGCAGCCCCAAACCATGATGACCCCACCACCATACTTCACAGTTGGGATGAGGTTTTGATGTTGGTGTGCTGTGCCTATTTTTCTCCACACATAGTGTTGTGTGTTTCTTACAAACAACTCAACTTTGGTTTCATCTGTCCACAGAATATTTTGCCAGTACTGCTGTGGAACATCCGGGTGCTCTTGTGCAGTCTGTAAACTTGCAGCAATGTTTTTTTTGGACAGCAGTGGCTTCCTCTGTGGTATCCTCCCATGAAATCCATTCTTGTTTAGTGTTTTACGTATCGTAGATTCGCTAACAGAGATGTTAGCATAAGCCAGAGACTTTTGTAGTATTCTTCTTCACCTCATTGAGCAGTCTGCGCTGTGCTCTTGCAGTCATCTTTACAGGACAGCCACTCCTAGGGAGAGTAGCATCAGTGCTGAACTTTCTCCATTTATAGACTATTTGTCTTTCCGTGGACTGATGAAGAGCAAGGATTTTGGAGATACTATTATAACCCTTTCCAGCTTTATGCAAGTCAACAATTCTTAATCATAGGTCTTCTGAGAGCTCTTTTGTGCGAGGCATCATTCACATCAGGCAATGCTTCTTGCGAAAAGCAAACCCAGAACTGGTGCGTGTGTTTTTATAGGGCAGCTGTAACCAACACCTCCAATCTCATCTCATTGATTGGACTCCAGTTGGCTGACACCTCACTCCAATTAGCTCTTGGAGATGTCATTAGTCTAGGGATTCACATACTTTTTCCACCTGCACTGTGAATGTTTACATGGTGTGTTCAATAAAAACATGGTAACATTTAATTATTTGTGTGTTATTAGTTTAAGCAGACTGTGATTGTCTATTGTTGTGACTAAGATGAAGATCAGATCACATTTTATGACCAATTTGTGCAGAAATCCATATCATTCCAAAGGTTTCAATCATGCCTCCCCTTTCCTTTCTTCCCTGCAGATTGTACATATTAGGCTCCTGAAGTCGCTCTTGGTGTGTTCTATCCCCCAGACCTTTCACCATTTTTCTTACCTGTCTCTGAACATGTTCTATCTTATCAATATATTTGAGTGAGGTCTTCAGAACTGGAAACAGTATTATAAATGTAGACTCATTAAAGATCTATATATGTGAATATAGGGGCATCAGGACCTTCTTTCTCCTGCTGGTGATCTGTCTAGTGATGCATTCTAGAACTCTATTTGCTTTCTCCGGCAGCACTGATGAGGTGTTTGGTCTCATTTTGTCTATTTTTATAATCTCTTGTGTCACCTATGTCTCCTGTTTACTTGAATCTTCAATACAGTATCTCATAAAAGTGAGTACACCCCTCACATTTGCTGTCCCCTCAAAATAACTCAACACACAGCCATTAAAGTGTATGTAAACCCACCACCCACCCAGTATAAACTAATGGCACAGTATTAATATATATATATATATATATATATACAAGCCTCCTGCATGTATCCCTACCTTGCAAATATCCTTCATGTAAGCACTTGCAGCTGTGTAAAACCCTGAAATATGTGGGTGGCTCTGTTTGCTGGAACTCGGTGGATGGAGTTGTGATGTCACAAGCCTCCCCACCCTCCTCTATACTGAGAGATTGAGGAGAGAGGGAGAGGGGAGTGTAAAATGTTCTCTGCTCTGTGAAGGAGATAAGCAAATTGCTTGTCACTCACAGAGCATGGGGCTGATTTGTCTGTGTAGTTTCCTGTTAGTCAGACTTTCTCTTCCTGAAAAAAGATAAGGTCATTACTCATAGTTGGATTAACTCTTTGTGGCAAGACTGGGCACAGATGACATGACATGCTATACGCTACCAGGCAGAATTATTATTATTTTTTTTCGGGTTTACATCCACTTTAATGTCTAAATGGCTGGCAACAATAGTGAGTACACCCATAAGTGAAAATGTCCAAATTGGGCCCAAAGTGTCAATATTTTGTGTGGTCACCATTATTTTTCAGCACTGCCTTAAGCCTCTTGGGCACAGAGTTCACCAGAGCTTCACAGGTTGTCACTGCAGTCCTCTTTCACTCCTCCATGACGACATCACAGAGCTGGTGGATGTTAGAGACCTTGCAATGCTTCAGCTTGTTTTTGAGGATGCCCCACAAATGCTCAATAGGGTTTAGGTCTGGAGACATGCTTGGCCAGTCCATCACATTTACCCTCAGCTTCTTTGGCAAGGCAGTGGTCATCTTGAGGTGTGTTTGGGGTCTTTATCATGTTGGAATACTGTCCTGCGGCCCAGTCTCTGAAGGGAGGAGATCATGCTCTGCTTCAGTATGTCACAGTACATGTTGGCATTCATGGTTCCCTCAATGAACTGTAGCTCCCCAGTGCTGGCAGCACTCATGCAACCCCAAACCATGACACGCCCACCACCATGTTTGACGGTAGGCAAGACACACTTGTCTTTGCACTCCTCATCTGGTTGCTACCAAACATACTTGACACCATCTGAACTAAATACATTTATCTTGGTCTCATCAAACCACAGGACATCTGTGTCCTTAGTCTACTTGTCTTTAGCAAACTGTTTGCGGGCTTTCTTATACATCATCTTTAGAAGAGGCTTCCTTCTGGGGTGACAGCCATGCAGAACAATTTGATGCAGTGTGGGGCATATGGTCTGAGCACTGACAGGCTGACCCCTCACCCCTTCAACCTCTGCAGCAATGCTGGCAGCATTCATACGTCTATTTCCCAAACACAACCTCTGGACATGACACTAAGCACGTGCACTCTACCTCTTTAGTCGACCATGGCGAGGCCTGTTCTGAGTGAAACCTGTCCTGTCATAGTTCTTTGCCATGAGGTGCCATGTTAAACTTCTAGTGACTAGCATGAGATAGTGAGAGCAATAACACCAAATTTAACACACCTGCTCCCCATTCACACCTGAGACCTTGTAACACTAATGAGTCACATGACACCGGGGAGTGAAAATGACTAATGACTAATAAACAGCAGTTTAGACATTAATGGCCGCGTGTTGAGTTATTTTGAGGGGACAGCAAATTTACACTGTTATACAAATGGTACACTCGCTACTTTACATTGTTTACAAAAATGTGAGGGGTGTACTCACTTTTGTGAGATACTGTATGTTTGTCTGTATATATATATATATATATATATATATATATATATATATATATATAGTGACGGTATGCGAGGTGAAGTGATAGACGGACGCTACCTGTCACCTCACATACGTTCTCTTGGACTGAAGCAGAGTCAGGCCTGGGTTTTCCCAGCCACCGTGGCAGGGCTGGTTCTGGGCTGGGTTTTCGGGTCCACTGGAGTCCAGCCTCAGGTGTGGTTAAATGACCAGGAGGAGAGCACAGTGTTTTTCTGGCCTGGGACTCAGAAACACTACACTGAGAGAGCTACACATTGGGAAATGGTTGCTCTAAGGACTCTAAAGAAAGGTTTGCATTTGCTTTGTTTGGGGGTGTATGGGACGAGCCTGGCACCGTATAGTGAGGTACCTGTTCTGTATAGTTTAGCACTGGATGGCAAGGATTTGTTTTCCTATTTTGTTTATTTGACTTGCAACCTTTAATAATAAAACTGGCAACCTGCCAGACTTTTAAGAAAGTTTGCCTGAATGCTGCCTTTTTCTCAAGAAAGGTGATCCCCACAAGCTAATCTCCCACACGTGGTGGATTCAGCAGGCAACTTTCCAAAATGGAGGAGATATTGAAGGCCCTGTTGCAGGCCAATGCAGCTCAGCGGGAAACCAACCGCCAGGTCGCAGAGGCCACTGCAGCACAGCAGGCTGCTCAGCAGGAGGCAACTCGGCAGGTCATTGTGGCTCGGCAGGAGATGAACCCTGCTGGAATTAAGGAAGGGGCCCACAGCTCCTGCATTAGTGGAACAAAAATTGGTCAAAGCCAGCTGTTATCTGCAGAAGCTGATGCCAGCAGATGATGTGGAGGCATACCTAACCTCCTTTGAAAGATTTGCTGTGCGGGAAGGTTGGCAAAAAGACCAATGGGCGGGACTATTAGCCCCTTTTCTAACATGAGAACCCCAAAAGGCCTACTTTAACCTAGAACCCGATAAAGCCCAGGACTATGAGATTGTAAAGACCGAGATAATTGCACGCCTGGGTGTCACCATGGCAGTCCAGGCCCAACGGGTGCATCAGTGGACCTACTACATATCCCGCTCCCAAATGTTTAATCTGGCCCATCTCATGAGGAAGTGGTTGCAGCCAGAGACCTGTGGAGCGTGTGGTAATGGACTGATACCTGTGTGCGCTCCCTGTTGCTCTGAGGAAGTGGGTCAGTCATGGGGACCCCAAAACTGCAACTCAACTAGTGAACTTTGTGGAGAGATACAGTGCTGCTGAGTACTTGTTGCACCATCTGCACCCCACTCCAATGTATCTAGGGGTGAAGGATCGCCCAGCGGACCCATTGAGACTGTTCCAGGGTTCAAGGACATGGGGAAGTTTAATAAGACTGCTATGGCTAAGGAGACTATGGGCTCTAGACCTGGAGACTGGCCAAAGAAGCCAGGAAGGTCTCGGGGGCCCTTGAAAGGACTGGGTATAGAGCACATACAGTGCTACCGATGTCATGATTGGGACATATTGCTGCCAACTGTCCCCTAAATGATGAACCAATGCAGCGTGATAATGCTTATATGAAAATCTGTATATCTCTTTTTGCACAGGTCACATATACTGCATCACGTCAGGGTCACATGGAAAAGCAAATGTGTGTAATTTCTGTTGATGGGAAGCCAGTCCCTGCACTGCTTGATTCTGGTACTGTTGTGACTTTAGTCAACAGCAATTGTGTAAATCCTGCCAAATTATACCCTACTACAATTGGGGTCATTTGCATCCATGGGGACACTCAGGCCTACCAGACTGCGGTGGTTGGGATTGACACCCCTTGGGGCAGTGTGACACATTCAGTGGGGGTGGTACCTTCCCTGCTTCATGAGGTCCCAGTGGGGAGAGATTTCCCCCATTTTTGGAGGTTATGGTAAGGCACAGAGAGTCTGGCAGATAGTGCTCCCCCTGCTGGAGAAACACAGGAACTCTCACCAGACCCTTTTTGATGATTGGAAGGGAAGACTGTTAGCAGGACTGAGGAAGGAGGACACCATCTTCCTTTTCCTGTAATGGCTGGGGAGCTGTAGGACCTGTAAGATAGCTCACAGCTTAAGGTTACCAAACAAGACTCTAATAGTGGGGTTGACAGCTGACGTAGAGGTCAGGAGGCAGGATTTTTGTACAGAGCAATTACGAGATGTCACCCTCATTAGCGCCAGAGAGAACATTAAGATGATGGATGGGGAACCTGTGGATCCTAATTGGGGAGTGTCTTTACCCTACATGGCTCTTAAAAAAATTGCTGTATCAGGTGGTAAAATATGGTGGGGTCGAGGTAGAACAGCTGGTGGTTCCCAAACCCTATGGCAGGAGGGTGCTAGACTTGGCCTATGGTCATATAATGGGGGACATCTGGTTATGGAGAAGACCAGGGAGAGAAAACCCCAGAGATTCTTCTGGCCCGGGCTGTATGCAGATGTCAGAGAGTACTGTGAATAATGCCCTGAGTGTCAAATGTCTGCACCGTCACCCCATTTTCACAGTCCACTTGTTCCATCATTGAAGTGCCTTTTGAGAGAATTTTCATGGATTTGGTGGGGCCGGTAGTAAAGTCTGTCCGGGTCCACCAGCTCATTCTGGTAATACTGGACTACACAACACGCTATCCTGAAGCCATACCCTTGCGGAGTACCTCTGCTAAGACTATCTCCAAGGAATTGGTCCAAGTATTTAGTTGTATGGGGATCCCAAAAGAGGTCTTAACGGACCAGGGCACCTGTTCATGCCCAGGGTTACTAAGGAACTGTGCAAGTTATACAAACATCTCCGTACCTCTGTCTACCACCCCCAAATGGATAGACTTGTGGAGAGATTTAATAAAACTCTTAAAAGTATGTTGAAAAAGGTGGTCGACAAAGATGGGAGAAATTAGGATTTTTTGCTACCATATCTCATGTTTGTCATATGAGAGGTTCTGCAGGTGTCTACGGGTTATTCCCTGTTTAAACTCTTGTATGGTAAACATCCCAGGGGGCTGCTAGATGTCACAAAAGAAACATGGGAAGGGAAGACCACCCCCTATAGAAATGTCATAGAGCATATCTCCTTGATGCAGGAGTGAATCGCAGCTGTCCTGCTCCTGGTATGTGGACATATGGAGCGAGCCCAGGAAGCCCAGAGGAGGATTTATAATTGGGGTGCCAAGACCCAAACTTTAAACCCACTGTTGAAAGTAAATTCCTGGCCAAGTGGCAGGGTCCCTTTGAGGTTAGGGAAAGTGTAGGGGAGGTAAACTACAAAGTTTATCAGCCAGGGAAAAGAAAACTGGAGCAAATTGACCATGTTAATCTCTTAAAACCATGGAAGGACAGAGATAGTTTACTGATCGTCTCTCCTCCTCAAAAGGACAAGGTACCAATGACCCCTGACATCCCCATAACTGAGTCATTGTCCAACAAAATGATGTTAAAGTATTTGTGAGTAAAAATAGAGACTTTTTCTCCCCTTTACCCAGACTGACCTCATTGATCCAGCATGACATAATCATGGAACCAGGTGTTCGCATAAATGTGAAGCTCTATAGAAACCCTGAGACTAGGCGCGAGGCAGTGGCAAAAGAAATCAAAACCATGTTAGAGTTGGACCTGATAGAGGAGTCTCACAGTGACTGGTTGAGCCCCATAGTGCTGGTCTAGAAGCCCAATGGCACTATCAGGTTCTGTAATTACTTTATAAAGTTGAATAGCGTGTCCAAGTTTGATGCATATCCGATGCCTCGGGTTGACAAACTTATAGACCGGTTGGGAGGTGCCCGGTACATAACAACCCTGGGCCTAACTAAGGGCTATTGGCAGATCCCCCTAACAGAGACAGCAAAGGAGAAGGCTGCCTTTTCTACCCCTGAAGGGTCATTTCAGTACAAGTTTGAGTTACACGGTGCCCCTGCATCATTCCAAAGAATGACGGATAAAACATTAAGACCGCATCGCTCCTATGCCGCAGCCTATTTGAATACAGTGTATAATATGTAGGATCCCCTGCGCTACTACGGGAAAAAATATATGATGTGGGGTGGCTGCATCAATAAAGTGAATCCCTCTCGATCTAATGTGTGTGTGTGAATGAACCAATTAACGGTGTATCAGCAGCAGCAATACCTTGGTATATTACACAATTAATACAACAGATACATTTAGGAACGGTGGTATTGCGCAATCTGTGAGTGAAAATACCACTCTTATAGTATTACCCCCAAATTACATATAATATACAAAACATAAAAAACATTCCATTTGTTATAAAGTGACTTGGTGCACAAAATTAATTCAATCCAGTATTACATACAAAGTGACTCAGTGCCATAAGCAAATCCTAAGTGTATAGGTGTGGTACACTTTGGTGGAATACAAATTATAAGTAGAGTTGAGCGAACCCGGACTGTAAAGTTCGGGTCCGTACCGAACTTTGGGGTGTCCGGAACCCGGACCCGAACCCGGACTTTTTAAAAAAAGTCCGGGTTCGGGTCCGGGGTTCTGGAAATTTTAATGAAGGTTCTGAAAATTGCTGTAAAAAAGTCCAGGAAGGTCCTAGAGGTCTGCAAAAGGAAGGGAAATGGGGGTAAGGGTGGGGCAAGTGCCCTACAAAGAAATGGGGACAGGGAAATAACTTTAAATATTTTTTAAAAGATAAAAACATAAAAAAGCAAAAATGGAGGTGAATGTGGATCATCTTCAAACTGGGTCTGAAAAGTATTAATTAACGGTAGAAGCCATATAACTGTTCTAAAATCATCTTCAAACTGTGTCAAAAAAGTATAAATAAGCCAGGAGAACCCATATCACTGTTCTGCAAACATCTGGAAAATGTGTGTGTCACTTTAAATATAATCGGGACTAACTGAACTACTGTTCTGCAAACATCTGTAAAGTCTGTGTGTCACTTTAAATATAACCGGGACTAACTGAACATCTGTTCTGCAAACATCTGTAAAGTCTGTGTGTCACTTTAAATATAACCGGGACTAACTGAACATCTGTTCTGCAAACATCTGTAAAGTCTGTGTGTCACTTTAAATATA
>BLSH010359801.1:224108-235170 GCA_018402905.1 Glandirana rugosa
AAACCGGAGGAGGTTTGGACACTGTGAAAAGAACCCAACCGGCACTCAGGGCGAGAGGCTTCCCATAGGTGATGGCGAACTGGAATGTGTGTGTGAAACTATAGCAGAGCGAAACCATATACCTGTTCTTCTCTATGCTGTAGTTTCACACACACATTCCAGATGTTTGCAG
Source organism: Glandirana rugosa (assembly GCA_018402905.1). Taxonomy (NCBI): domain Eukaryota; kingdom Metazoa; phylum Chordata; class Amphibia; order Anura; family Ranidae; genus Glandirana; species Glandirana rugosa. The sequence goes on from BLSH010359801.1 coordinate 224,281, forward strand.
AACAGTGATATCATATCACTATTCTGCAAACATCTGCAAACTGTGTTTGAAACTATAGCAGAGCGAACCCATATACCTGTACTTCTCTATGCTGTAGTTTCACACACACATTCCAGATGTTTGCAGAACAGATGTTCAGTTAGTCCCAGTTATATTTAAAGTGACACACAGAGTGGTATTTTCACTCACAGATTGCGCAATACCACCGTTCCTAGATTTATCTAGCCTATTTGGATGATGTTATCATCCACAGCCCTGATTTGGAGTCTCATTTGCTCCGGATTCAAGCGGTAGTGGATACCCTTCGGAGAGCGGGACTCACGGCCAACCCAAGAAAAGTGTCACAGGTTTGGAGGAGGCCAAATACCTTGGTCACGTTATTGGTCATTGGCTGGTTAAGCTACAGACCAACAAACTTGAGGCAATCCAAAGATGGCCCCAAATGCTGACTAAAAAACAAGTGTGTGTATTTCTGGGGATCACGGGGTACTACAGGCGTTTCATACCCAACTTTGCAACCATTGTTGTCCCTCTAACAGACCTGATGAGGGGTAGAGGGTCAGTCATGGTGAAGTGGAATCCTGAGGCCAAAAAAGCATTCCAGATGTTAAAGCAAGCCCTTTGTGCACAACCGCTGCTTGTGGCCCCGGATTTCTCAAGGGAGTTTGTTGTGCAGACTGACACCTCTGATGTGGGTCTAGGGGTGGTACTGTCCCAGATCAGAGATGGGGAGGAGTACCCGGTGGTATACCTGAGCCGCAAGCTGAACAACCAGGAAAAAAATTACTCCATCATAGAGAGAGAATGTCTCGCTATCAAATGGGCCTTAGACGCCCTGAATTATTATCTGTTGGGGAGATTTGTTAGTTTTCGTTTATTTCGTTTTTTTATTTTTTTGGAAATTCCATCAGTATTCCATCAGTAATTCTGCAATTTCGGTAATTCATGGTAATTCGGCAAATGCAGTCATTTAAACATTTGCGGTGATTTGGCAATTGCAGTGATTCGTAAATTTGAGGTAACTCGGCAATTGCAGTAATTTGCGGTATTTCGGAAAATGCGCTAATTTGAATATTCGGCAATCGGAAAAGCCGAAAATCCGAAATTCGGAAATACAAAAATTCGCAAATAACAAAGAACATTTGAAATAATAACTAACTAATAAATAACTAAATTATAGGTATTGGGGGTAGAGCGTGGTCACGATCCGACATGGCCGCATGAACAGCGCTCTCTGTTAACAAGGGGGATAAAGCAGCGTCCGAGAGCCGTATCTTGAGAGACGGACCACAGCACCACTGATCACGGAGACAGTGCGGAGATGTCCCAGTGGCACAACAACAAGCTGCCAGAGCCCGCAGGCTGACGGACTTCTTTGGAGGCCAGAAACAGCATGGGAGCCAAGATGGCACCGGGCATGGAGACAGGGAGGCCTCACACACTTCCTCACCGCGCTCTGCACACAGGGATGCAGAGCTTATGGATAGCTCAAATCTGCATGAAACCCCTGCAAAGGATAGGAACAAGAGAGCAGCAACCTCTCCATTTGCATCACCAAGCCACACTGTAAGGAAAAAAAATGCTACACACTAAGAAAAACTTAGGTGACACAGACAATGATGATGATAATCATGATGAAGGAGACATTGGGAACTCTCTGGCACACATCCCTGTAACAGACAGTGCAGTGTCAGAGCACACACTGAAGCAGATGCTCATGACACTGCAAAAAGGTATCCAAAAAGACCTAGCCAGATCAATCTCCCATATCCAGCTACACGTGGATGACTAAGGAGACCGCACTGACAAGGTGGAGAGACAACTTACAGAGTTTACTACAGCATATAATGAGCTGGTTGATTCACACCACGATCAAGCGAGTGAGCTTAAACGTGTCCAATCCAAGCTCTCAGACCTTGAGGACTGTTCCCGAAGGAACAATTTGAAAATTAGGGGTATCCCTGAATCCATTCTCCCTCAAGACCTGACGCAATACTTGCTAAGCCTCTTCAGTATACTAGTACCCTCGCTGACAGCACAGGGCTTGCTCATTGACAGAGCACATAGAGTCTTCAAACCCCCGCACATAGCAGTGGACAAGCCTAGAGATGTCCTGCTTAGAATTCACTTTTTCCAGACGAAAGAAAAAGTATGAAAAGCAGTTAAAAACATCTCACAACTCCCGGTACCCTACAGCCACCTCGCCATTTACTCAGACATCTCCGCAGCCACAATGCAAAAAAAGAAGGAGCTAGTGCCCATCACTAAAGCACCACAACAACAAAACATCCCATACAAATGGGGATTTCCTACAAAGTTGTCCATTACCCATTTAGGGAAAACCTCCGTAATTACTGAGCTGAAGCAAGGCCTTAAACATCTCCACAATTGGGGATTCCACCCCCTACCAACTGACGGAGCCCCCACCCGCAGCACACCGGCCCAGGTGCAGGGCGACTGGCGCAATGTCGCTAACAAGTGACCTAAAGCACAAAAGGCTCTCGGGTTCACTTAAAATTACTACTTTACATTGATTGTTTACCCCCTTGTTTGTAGTTCATGTTACTCATTTTGTTTAATCTTTCAGTGGCATAAAACTGTTGATTTATCCTTGCTAGTTGCAGGGAGTTATTCTACTCCTCCCAAATGAGGCGTACTAAGTATGCAACCCTTTTTCTTTGGCTAATCTCCTTATCCTTCCTTTCCTCCCCATCTCCCTCCCCACTTCTCCTTCTACACCCTGGGGATGACACTCAAACAGGTATCATATACTTAACTGGTAAATCAAATATATCTGTATTGTCTAACTGTAATTATACAGGAAACGAAAGGCTAAAGTCTCTCTTGGTGCATAAGCTTGCAGTCACAACATCTAAGCCCAACACATAAATAACATGTCTCTAAAAATACTGCCGTTTAATGCCAAAGGATTGAACAGTCCATATAAGCACTCTCTCCTTTGGAAAGAAGCTATCTCTTCTAAATGCGACATCATTTGCATTCAACAAACCCACTTTGATAGCAACAAATCCCCCAAATGCAGCCACCTTAAATTCCCACACATTATTCTTATCGGATAAATACACATTACAAAAAGTCCTGAACTTCATAATTAGAGTAATAACATGGTTAGACCATGCCCCTATCACATTAGATCTAGCACTAACCAGGAGATGCAACTCTCCCACACCTTGGAGGATCAACTCCTCCCTGTTAGCCAACTCAGAATATAAGCAACAACTGGAAGAAGAACTAGATCTCTTCTTCAGAACCAATAACACCCCAGGCATTGACCCAACCCTTTTATGGAATGCCCACAAAGCATTCCTCAGAGGCATTCTGATCAAAATCACTGCACACGAGAAGAAATGCCGCACACAACAAGTATCTTCCCTAATGGAAAAAAATAGAATACTGGAATTCCAAAATAAAACTGCTCATAACCGTAACTAGCTGACAAAATCTCTACCTACGGTAACCAGCTCAGCTCTATCTTAAAAAAACCTATGATTTTTATATTAGATGCCTTAAAGCAACCACCTATAGCTCAGGAGCGTTCCTAGGTAGACAGTATAAAAGGAGAGCTGCTACCTCAAAAATCCCATTCCTTAAAAACCGCCTAGACAAAAAAAATCACCAACCCAGCAGATATAGGGGAGCAATTCCGCCAATACTACTCAGCCTTATATGATCTAAGAGATAATAAAGATGATTCACGCCCTCACCCCTCAGACATTAAACTCTTCCTAGAATCTATATCCCTCCCTACGTTAACAGAAAAACAACTCCTCACTTTATCATTACCCTTTACAGAGGATGAATTAATCAAAGTTATCAAATCATTGCTACTACACAAATCTCCAGGTCCAGATGGCTATTCTAATGACTATTATAAGATCTTTTCAAAATGCTTTACATCCCACCTAACCAATACCCTCAACAACATTGCAAACAAAGGTCTCTGCCCCCCTGAGTTTCTCGAGACAATAATTGTCATAATACCCAAACCTGGGAAAAACATGGATAACCCTGCCAATTTCCGACCCATCTCTATTAAATTCAGACACCAAAATATATGCAAAAATGATATCCCTCAGGTTGGAAAGTATCACACCACAACTAGTACACCCAGATCAAGTGGGATTCGTACATGGTAGACAAACCTCAGAAGGCACTAGATGTATCTTGAATCTTGTACAATGGGTGTAACACCACATTACCCCATCTATTCTTCTATCCCTAGATGCCGAAAAGGCCTTTGACTGGGTATATTGGTCTTATATGCAAGCAGTCCTCGAAAAATTTGGATTCACAAATATTAGCCACAATCACATCACTATACACCAACCCATCAGCCAAAGTCTGGCCCTCGGGATTTATGTCACCCCCCTTCCTTATATTAAATGGAACCCGTCAAGGGTGCCCGCTCTCCCCTATAATCTTCTCCTTAATTAGGGAACCATTAGCAGAACATATAAGGACAAATCCCACCATAACAGGCTTTACGGTAGATAAAATTGATTTATATGCGGATGATATACTCATCCTCCTGTCAAACCCAGACAAATCACTTATTCCCCTATGTAAGCTACTAGATAGATTCAGCACGATCTCCCTATACAAACTTAATCACTCTAAATCACACATGTTACCAATTTGCTTGACCCAACACCTCAAACAAATAGTCACAGACAATGCTACTTTCTCATGGGCCCCCCCCAAGATAAGCTAACCTACTTAGGGGTTCAACTGACAACTACGACCTCTAAAATGAAATTCATAAACTTTAATGCACTGATAGATACTCTGACTAAAGTCAGCAACTTCTTAAAATCTGGAGTCACCTCTTGGGCAGGACGCATATCCTTAACTAAAATGTTCCTATTGCCACATATATTATACCTCTTTTGAACACTACCCATCCCATTCTTTCTTATACAACTGGAGAAGATACAAAAAATACTGGAAAAATGTATATGGAACTACAAAAAAACGCGCCTCAAAAAAGAGATTCTCTGCAGACCAACTAAAACACCAGGCCTACTACAAAGCTACACTGCTATCACAGGCTAGACCGTGGTGGACTCCAACAATAAGCCTTCCTTGGACTCAAATTGAAACTGCAGCCACAAGTTCCACCCTAAAATACCTACTAGGAGCAAATTGGATCAAAAAATCCACAACGCAGCACTTCTTGGACAGCGTGAATGCCACTATTAAAAATTGGTCCCCCATTCCACAACAAAGCTCAGGTATTTCATTTTAGACATTGAAAAACCTCCCACTGGGGTCTTTGGAAGCCATCATACCTGACTTATCCTTAGCGGGCTGGGACAGCGCTGGAATTCACACCATAGCACATCTCTACAATGGCAGTAACCTACTAACCTTTCAAGAACTTACCAAAAAATTCTCCTTATCATCTTCCACATTCTTCAAGTACTTACAAGCATGTCACCAACTACCAAAAATTAAAGTACACTATGAAAGTGATTAGAGTTGAGCGAACCCGGACTGTAAAGTTCCCGTACCGAGCTTTGGGGTATCCGGGACCCGGACCCGAACCCGGACTTTTCAAAAAAAGTCCGGGTTCGGGTCCGGGGTTCTGGTAATTTTACCAAAAGTTCTGAAAATTGCTGTAAAAAAGTCCAGGAAAGTCCTAGAGGTCTGCAAAAAGAAGGAAAATGGGGTTAAGGGTGGGACAAGTGCCCTATAAAGAAATGGGGACAGGGAAATAACTAAAAGCATTTAAAAAAGAATAAAAACATAAAAAAAGCAAAAATGGAGGTGGATGTGGACCATCTTCAAACTGGGTCTGAAAAGTATTAATTAACGGTAGAAGCCATATAACTGTTCTAAAATCATCTTCAAACTGTGTCAAAAAAGTATAAATAAGCCAGGAGAACCCATATCACTGTTCTGCAAACATCTGGAAACTGTGTGTGTCACTTTAAATAAAACTGGGACTAACTGAACTACTGTTCTGCAAACATCTGGAAGCTGTGTGTGTCACTTTAAATAAAACCGGCACTAACTGAACTACTGTTCTGCAAACATCTGTAAACTGTGTGTGTCACTTTAAATAAAACCGGGACTAACTGAACTACTGTTCTGCAAACATCTGGAAGCTGTGTGTGTCACTTTAAATAAAACCGTGACTAACTGAACTACTATTCTGCAAACATCTGGAAGCTGTGTGTGTCACTTTAAATAAAACCGGGACTAACTGAACTACTGTTCTGCAAACATCTGGAAACTCTGTGCAACACTTTAACAAAAACCGGGGTGAACCCATATCACTGTTCTGCAAACATCTGGAAGCTGTGTGTGAAACTACAGCATAGAGAAGAACAGGGATATGGTTTCGCTCTGCTATAGTTTCACACACAGTTTCCAGATGTTTGCAGAACAGTGATAGGTTTTTATTTTTTTAAAAATGCTTTTAGTTATTTCCCTGTCCCCATGACCCCATGACTTTTTTACAGCCATTTTTGTGCCTAAAAGTTGGGGTCCCCATTGATTTCAATGAGGTTTGGGGTCCGGGACAAAGTTTGGGTTCTGTCCGGACCCGAACGCGGACTTTGTCCCGAAGTTCGGCTGAACCAGCGGAACCCGGACTTCTAGAAGTTCGCTCAACTCTAAAAGTGACACCTCCACGAAGATTCTCTTATTCATGGATACCCCCCATACTTAGGTTTGGGTTTTACCCCTTTTTACCAGCTCCTCAATGCTGGCGAACCCAAAAATGCGGCACTGGGAAAAAGATTTCCAATTCATAGCAGACATATCCCAATGGAATGCAGCTACAAAGTCTTCCCTAACTCACTCCAAATGCATATCCCATTTGGAAGGCTCTCAGAAGCTTCTCCATAACTGATATCAAACACCAGATAAATTAGCATGCATCTACCCTAACCAATGGTCACAATGCTGGCGGAATTATGGACACACGGGGTCCCCCCCGCATATCTGGTGGTACTGCCCTAAGTTAACAACCTACTGGACTGCTATGTTCAAGCTAATTTCCTTTTTAACTGGAACCACAGCCACACCAGACACAAAACTGGCTCTATTTGGATTAGGCCTAGATACCAAGCCCTCAAACTATTGAACTATCATAGCCCATGTTTTCATTGCTGCAAGACTCAATTTCTCAAGAGCCTGGAAATCAACAACACACCCCGAACTAGCTACAACTATACATACTGTGAATGAACATGTGAAATGGAATATATGTTTGTCAAAGCAAACTTCACTATTGAAAAATTCTAATATAAATGGTCCACTTGGATCTCGCAATCCTTCAGTAATTGGAATTTTTGAACATTTTGGTAATACGTAACTTATAATATTTGAGACATTAATACTGTATAAAATATACATAGTTAGACCCGTATCCTACACTCCACAACATCTAATATCTCATCAAGGTGTCATCCCCCCACCTTCCCTTCCTCTGACCCCTTCTTCTTCACCTCCCCCTTCTTTCTCCTCTCTTAATCTCTCTTAGCTTGAGTTAGAGTGAATTGTCACTCTAAATTTGAAGCAATTATAGAATACTGCTGTACTAGATGTAAAAATATGCTATTACATGATACAGATACCCAGGCATTACATTGCTTAATGTAATTCCTGTATTTTTCTCATGAAAAATCAATAAAAACTGTTGAAATTAAAGTATAGGTATTGGAATTTACTTGAAAATATGGCTGTCAGTGATACATTTCATATTTAACCCCTTCCTTACCGGCGTATAGTAATTATATGTCAGCAAGGAGCACTCCCCATCCTAAGTGGACGTCATATGACGTCCACTTGTTTTCGCAGCTTTGCGGGCACCCAGGGGCCCGCATCGTGGCGATCGGGGACTGGACGTGTCCCTCGGGACTCCGGCCCTCCACGATCGGGGTAAAGAGCCAATAAAATTTGGCTCTTTACCACGTGACGGGCTGTGTCCTATCACAGCCAGTCACTTCCGACAACAACACAGAGCAGTGTGCACGCTGCTCGTGCGCGCCCCCGGGGGCGCTCAGCCCGGTGATCGGGGTGCGGGCTTGTCCCTCCTACAAAGCCCAACCCCCATCACGGTAAAGAGCCAATGATATTGGCTCTTTACCACGTGACCGGCTGTGTCCAATCACAGCCAGTCACAGAATGACGAGAATCCACGGTAACGAGCTGTTACCGGGTTCTCCTCTTCAAACACCGATCGTGTGTGAGGAGGAGATAGCGGTAACAGCTTGTTACCGCTTACTGTCAGCACCAAGCACACTGATTGTTCCCCCAATAAAGAGTACCTGTCACCACCCCATCAAAGTACCTGTCACCTGCCCATCAGAGTACCCAAGTACCTGTCACCTGCCCATCAGAGTACCCGAGTACCTGTCACCTGTCCATCAAAGTACCCAAGTACCTGTCACCTGCCCATCAGAGTACCCGAGTACCTGTCACCTGCCCATCAGGGTACCTGAGTACCTGTCACCTGCCCATCAAACTACCCGAGTACATGTCACCTGCCCATTAGAGTACCCGAGTACCTGTCACCTGCCCATCAAAGTACCCGAGTACCTGTCACCTGCCAATCAAAGTACCCGAGTACCTGTCACCTGCCCATCAGAGTACCCGAGTACCTGTCACCTGCCCATCAAAGTACCCAAGTACCTGTCACCTGCCCATCAGAGTACCCGAGTACCTGTCACCTGCCCATCAAAGTACCGAGTACCTATCACCTGCCCATATGGGTATCCGAGTACCTGTCACCTGCCCACCAACGTACCCGAGAACCTGTCACCTGCCCATCAGAGTACCCGAGTACCTGTCACCTGCCCATCAGAGTACCCGAGTACCTGTCACCAGACCATCAGAGTACCCGGTACCTGTAACCTGCCCATCAGAGTACCCGAGTACCTGTCCCCAGTCCATCACAGTACATATCATCAACCCATCTGAGTACCCGAGTACCTGTCACCAGCCCATCACAGTACTCTAGTACCTGTCATCAACCCATCTGAGTACCCGAGTACCTTTCACCAGCCCATGGGAGTACCTGAGTACTTGTCACCAGCCCATAAGAGTACTCAAGTACCTGTCACCAGCCCATCAGAGTACCCGAGTACCTGTCACCAGCCTATCAGAGTACCCGAGTGCTTGTCACCAGCCCATCAGAGTACCCGAGCACCTGTCATCAACCCATCTGAGTACCCGAATACCTGTCACCAGCCCATCTGAGTACCCGAGTACCTGTCACCAACCCATCTGAGTACCTGAGTACCTGTCACCAGCCAATCACAGTACCCAAGTATCTGTCATCAACCCATTTGAGTACCCGGTTACCTGTCACCAGCCCATGAGAGTACCTGAGTACTTGTAAACAGCCCATGAGAGTACTCAAGTACCTGTCACCAGGCCATTAGAGTACCCGAGTACCTGTCACCAACCCATCTAAGTACCCAAGTACCTGTCACCAGCCCATCACAGTACCCGAGTAACTGTCACCAGCCCATCACAATACCCAAGTACCTGTCACCAGCCCATCACAGTACCTGAGTACCTGTCACCATCCCATGAAAGTACCCAAGTACTTGTCACCAGCTCATCAGAGTACCCAAGTACCTGTCACCAGCGCATCAGAGTACCCTAGTACTTGTCACCAGCCCATCCGAGTACACGAGTATCTGTTGCCAATCCATCAGGGTACCTGAGCATCTGTCACCATCTCATCAAAGTACCCAAGTACCTGTCACCTGCCCATCAGAGTACCTGAGTACCTGTCACCTGCCCATCAGAGTACCCGAGTACCTGTCCCCTGCCCATCAAATTACCTGAGCACCTGTCACCAGACCATCTGAGTACCCAAGTACCTGTCACCAGCCCATGAGAGTACCTGAGTACTTGTCACCAGCCCATCAGAGTACCCAAGTACCTGTCACCTGCCCATTAGAGTACCCGAGTACCTGTCACCCGCCCATCAAAGTACCCGAGTACCTGTCACCTGCCCATCAATGTACCCAAGTACCTGTCACCTGCCCATCAGAGTACCTGAGTACCTGTCACCTGCCCATCAAAGTACCGAGTACCTGTCACCTGCCCATTTGAGTATCTGAGTACCTGTCACCTGCCCATCAACGTACCCGGGTACCTGTCACCTGCCCATCAGAGCACCCGAGTATCCGTCACCTGCCCATCAGAGTACCCGAGTACCTGTCACCTGCCCATCAGAGTACCGGAGTACCTGTCACCTGCCCATCAAAGCACCTGAGCACCTGTCACCAGACCATCTGAGTACCCGAGTACCTGTTACCAGACCATGAGAGTACCTGAGTACTTGTCACCAGCCCATCAGAGTACCCAAGTACCTATCACCAGCCCATTAGAGTATCTGAGTGATGTAGTGATGGATGAATGATGGATGAACGAATGTTATTATTGAGTTATTATTATGATTATGATTAATTTTCCGCAGCACCCGGTTCTTCCAGAGAGAGAAGCATTTAATAACTTAAGACAGAATAAAAGTCCATCAAGAGATAACACAATCCAACATAGAGGTAGAGATGACAGGAATAGTGTATCATCCAGACCGCTTCAGAGGCACCCTGTTTTCCTGTCACCCATTCCATAACCCAGGCTCTTCTCTTATACAGCTCTCTCCCCCCTCCCATGGGTGACTTAAGAGTGACCAATTTAATTAGACCTTTTGTCTTAAAAGAGTGACAGACAATGACCCCAAGCCGTCAACAGCTGTAAACTCCTAGGTGGTCTCTTATTAACATTAACATATCATGGAGGCATTATCTGTCAAAACTCCCTTTGAAATGCCTAATTAGATAACCAGTCCCGAATATTACAGGGCCGTTATCTGCCACTTTTAACATCGTTATCTTCCCCTTT
>BLSH010359801.1:250364-269737 GCA_018402905.1 Glandirana rugosa
CGTCCGAAAGAACACGTAGTGGAAATCTTCTCCGAAGGTAGACCCTGTTGTCGGTTCGTCTGGTTAAATTACGTCACACGCCGCATACCAGACTTGTAACTGTCCGACTGGGGGGGTGGGGAAGTTGAAGACGTCGTTACGACCGTCGTGAGTATAAATCACAACTCACTTGGGCCTGACATTGCAAGCCCAGGCATGGCTTGAAAGCCCACAGGCCCCGTGCCTGGGCCTGTAAAGTTTTTAGCAAACCCAAGCCAGGCCCCAAGACGATAAAATGAGGTGCACAACTCTTCGACGTCCCGTCGGTTAGTTGTTCGCAAAGTGACTAAACGGGAATCTTCGGTCAAAGTAATCTATCTCAGGATGCAGGATCAGGTCTTAAAATGTCTCTAATCTCTCCCTCACACTTTCAGCTTCCTTTCCCTACACTAACCCAAGGAGCATGTGACTGCAGCATTGTGACTCCAGCTTATAAAGAGGCTGGGTCACATGATGCACTGGCTTCTAAGGGCAAATCAGTGAAACGCTTGTTGATTGGCTGCCCTGCAGCTTCTCAACACGTGGAGTAAAATAGCAGAACCCCGGACCGAACCCAAACGATTTTTGAAATGTCCGGGTCCGTGCCCCGGACACCCGAAAGTTCGGTACGGACCCGAACGTTACAGTCCGGGTTCACTCAACACTAAATATGAGTGCTGCCAGCATTGCTGCAGAAGTTGAAGGGGTGGGGGGGTCAGCCTGTCAATGTTCAGACCATACGCCGCACACTGCATTAAATTGGTCTGCTTGGCTGTTGTCCCAGATGGAAGCCTCTTCTAAAGGTGATGCACAAGAAAGCCTGCAAAAAGTTTGCTGAAGACAAGCAGACTAAGGTCATGGATTACTGAAACCATTTCCTGTGGTCTGATGAGACCAAGATAAACTTATTTGGTTCAGATGGTGTCAAGTGTGTGTGGCGGCAACCAGTTGAGGAGTACAAAGACAATTGTGTCTTGCCTACAGTCAAGCATGGGAGTGGGAGTGTCATAGTCTGGGGCTGCATGAGGGCCGCCAGCACTGGGGAGCTACAGTTCATTGAGGGAACTATGAATGCTAACATGAACTGTGACATACTAAAGCAGAACATGATCCCCTCCCTTCGGAAACTGGGCCACAGGCAGTATTCCAACATGATAACGTCCCCAAACACACCTCCAAGGCGACCACTGCCTTACTAAAGAAGCTGAGGGTAAAGGTTATGGACTGGCCAAGTATGTCTCCAGACCTAAACCCTATTGAACATCTGTGGAGAATCCTCAAAAGGAAGGTGTAGGAGTGCAAGATCTTTAACATCCACCAGCTCCGTGATGTTGTCACGGAAGAGTGGAAGAGGACTTCAGTTGCAACCTGTGGTCTGGTGAACTTCATGCCCAGGCCAAGAGGGTTAATGCAGTGCTAGAAAATAATGGTGGCCACACAAAATATTGACACTTTGGGCCCAATTTGTACATTTTCGCTTAGGGGTGTACTCACTTTTGTTGCCAGCGGTTTAGACATTAATGGCTGTGTGTTGAATTATTTTGAGGGGACAGCAAAATGACACTGTTATACAAGCTGTACACTCACTACTTTACATTGTAGCAAAGTGTCATTTCTTCAGTGTTGTCACATGAAAAGATATAATAAAATATTTACAAAAATGTGAGGGGTGTACTCACTTTTGTGAGATACTGTATATATATATAATTTTTGGAACAATTGGAATTCGGATCAGGTTAAAAATGATCAACCGGGGGGCGGAGCCAAGGGCCGACATGTGAGCAGCAGAGCTCCGGAGCTCCAGCTAGGACGATCTATCCTGAACGTATCCTGAGCCCTAGTGCCACACAAATTTTGCACGAGTGGGTGCCTGAATCTCCCCTGCCTCTTCTGCACCAGTGGAGATGTTGAAATATGGCCCGGCGTCTGAGGAAACGGCGGGTGAACGCCTGGCCAAATATGCCTGGGGGTCCCAAGATGGCGGCGGTGGCATGGTGGAGGGCCAGGAGGACGAAGCCGAACAGACTCTACAGGAGGAGGGTGAGTCCCCCACACATTCTAGGGACCTAAGTGTAGTGATGTAGTAGTGGATGAATGATGGATGAACGAATGTTATTATTTAGTTATTATTATGATGATGGTTAATTTTACGCAACACCCGGTTCTTCCAGAGAGAGAAGCATTTATTAACTTCAGACAGAATAAAGTCCATCAAGAGATAATACAATCCAACATAGGTGTAGAGAATATTGATGACAGGAATAGTGTAGCATTGAGACCACTTCAGAGGAACCCAGTCTTCCTGGCATACCTTACCTACAACAGGCTTCCCTCTTATACAGCTTTCTCCCCCCATGGGTGACTAAGAGTGATTGACCAATTTAATTAGGCCTTTTGTCTTGAAAGAGCGACAGATAATGACCCTAAGCCGTCAACAGCTGTAAACTCCTATGTGGTCTTTTATTAACATTAACATATCATGGAGGCATTATCTGTCTTTAATCAAAACTCCCTTTGAAATGCCTAATTAGATAACCAGTCCCGAATATTACAGGGCCGTTATCTGTCCCTTTTACATGTAAAGAACAATGGGTTTGGGTCAGTCTATTCCTTAATCAAAAACCCCTTTGAAATGCCTAATTAGATAACCAGTCCCGAATATCACAGGGCCGTTATCTGCCCCTTTTACATGTAAAGAACAATTGGTTTGGTCAGTCTATTCTTTCCTAATTAGATAACCAGTCCCAAATGCCAATGCGTTTTTGCACAACAACACAATATAAAATAGATTTGTCAAGTGTCTGTCCCAATACATACCCAATGTATGTATACACACAATATAATATATACATGTGCATGTACATACACACACATATATATATATATATATATATATATATATATATATATATATATACACACACACATATATATATAATATATTAAATATTACACAACACTAAGCCCACTGCCCCGTAGAAGCCGAGGGAAGAGAGGCAGCATAGGGACCTTGGCACACCCAGAGGTTTCTGTGGTGGAAGAGGAGCAGAGGGAGAGAGAGGGGGAACCCTCCCTGAAGGAGATTATGGTGGCCATACGCACGTCTCAAACTACACTGACAGAGCACATTGATGGCCTGCGAATAGAAATGTTGTTTGTCAAGGAGGACATTTCTAAACTTAAAGACCGGACTGCAGTCGCAGAACAACATATTAGTGATTTAGAGGACATTGTTAACCCCATGCAGGGCATGGTCTGGGATGTACAGAAAGACATGGCGGCACATAACGACAAACTTTGCGACATGGAAGATCGCCAAAGACGTAACAATGTGCGTTTTGTGGGCTTCCCTGAGAGGGTGGAGGGGAAACAGCCTGAAGATTTCTTGGAAATGTGGCTGGCTGAAAATATGGACAAAAACACCTTTTCGCGTCTCTTTGCCATTGAGCATGTGCATAGAATTCCTGCTAAACCTCCTCCCCCAGGGTCTCTACCAAGACCCCTAATAGCACGTATACTCCACTTCAGGGATATGGAAAATATCCTGAAAGCAGCCAGAAATATGGGAGAACTGCAATGTAATGGGAATCGCATCTCTATATATCTGGATTTTTCAGCAGCAACGCAAAAACAACATTCAAGTTTTGTTCATGTTAAAAAGAGACTCAGGGATCTAAAACTGGTGTACAGCATGTTATATCCTGGGAAACTTCACATTGTGGATAAGGGTAAAACTTATTTCTTTAATAATCCTAAGGATGCTTCCCGCTGGCTGGACGCTAGAGGGCGCCCTGACCCTCCGAATAAATGATAACTGAACCTTGCTGTTTGGATATATCACATAGGTGTGACTGGGAACTCCTGTCTATGATGGTGCACTCTTTTCTGAGCTAAACTATGGGTTTGAAGAACTCACTATAAGATCATAACATATGAGGCCGTATCACTTATCATCTGGGACTTTGAGAATTTAGGGCTCTAGTAACCTGAGAGTACGACATCTCCTGAATACTGGAGATCCTGCAATGACCCACCGGGTGAACAGTGCATTGTGATATTGTAGCACATGGGGAAAGCTATAGGACATCTGTACCTACTTCTACAGTCCTAAGCTGACCTACTCTACAATAAGTACTGGTTAAACTTTTTTTTCTCTTCAAACTGTTCACACAAGTTTTACTCAAGACAGTTAAGCCTGCTCTGTCTACAACTTCAGAGACAGAGGAGGACTGTTATTTTTGACTTGGTTCTTTCTTTTTCCTTTGTGCTCTTTTATGCCTTAACTAATTTTTGCTCCCCGAGGGCATATTCAGGGTTCAGGCCCTGAAACGGGCAAATATGCTACATGTCCTGCATGCGGAGTACTCATCGTACTCTAGGGAGGTAGCAATACTGGTGACTAAGAGTGCGGGCGCCCACGTCATGAGTATAAAAATGGACCTCAAGGGGAGATATGTGGTCTTGGTATGCTCGATTTTTAATGTTTGTCTGACCTTGGTGGGTGTGTATGTCCCTCTCCCGTTCTCTCTTTTATTACTGGAGGAGATAATGGCGGTAGTTGGAGAGATGGCGGAAGGACATGTGCTCCTGCTGGGAGACTTTAATGCGGTGTCTGATGCCCAATTGGACAGAACAACTGATGCAGTCCCATCCTTTGTTACGTGGATGAAGAGTTTCTCTCTTATTGATGTATGGTGATATCATAACCCTGGACTTAGGGAATTTTCCTGTCACTCTGAATCATATAGGACTCTTTCTAGGATAGATTTGGTATTATCCACTATGGACGGCCTCCCGCTAATCTCTACAGTTAAATACCTTCCTAGGGCCATATCTGATCACTCCCCATTAGAGGTCACACTTAACCTAAATGTACATTTGGGACAGAAATATTGGAGAATGAATGCCCAGTGACTGCAGGAGGACTATGTAAACATCCAGTGTCAATTGGCCATAACTAATTATTGGAAAGAAAATGGGGCCCAGACATCTATATCTAACCAATGGGAGGCCTTTAAGGCAACCCTAAGAGGGGTGTTTGGTAAGGCGGTGAGAGAGTTTTCCAAGGCTCTTGGGGCTGAGACTGCACAGGCTGAAACCAGGATGGTTGCTGCAGAACGTGTTTATATTAGGGACCCCTCGTAAACTAATTACAGATTGTGGCAGGATCAACTGAGGGACTATAATTTGCTTTTGGCAGCGCAGGCCAGCAAAAACCAGCTTAGAGAGTCTGGACGTATGTTCGAGCAGGCTGATAAGAATGGTCGACTGCTGGCGTTTCTGGCAAGACCATCTTATACGCCAGTGTCGGTTATGAGACTTAGAGGACAAACGGGAGAGATAATACAGGAGCCTCGGGAGATTCTTCAGTCATTTGTGACATTCTACGAATCACTGTACGAATCTCAGACAGAAATCTCCGGGGAGGGAATTGCCGAATACCTGGCTGGTATCACTTTACCTAGTTTGTCCCTTGAAAATAGGAATTTACTGGAAGGGGACATAACACAGGAGGAAATTGAAAAGGCTATATCCAGCTTCAAACCTCACAAGGCTCCCGGGCTAGACGGCTATCCTGCTGAGTGCTATCAATTACACAGGGAGGCTTTGGCACCCCATTTACTTAGGGTATTCACAACAGCTAGGAGAGAGGGCATACTCCCCAAATCCATGAGGGAGGCTTTGATTGTGGTCCTCCCCAAGGGAAGGACCCATTAGAATGTGAATCATATCGCCTGATTAAGCTCATTAACGTGGATGTAAAAATATTGGCCAAGGTACTTTCCCACAGCCTACAAGCTGTAATCACCACCTTAGGTAATCCTGATCAGACGGGGTTCATACCTGGAAGATGCACCCAAATAAATCTTTTGAGACTCTTTGTTAATTTGCAGGTGGAACATGATAATGATGCTAGCAGAGTGATAGCATCTTTAGATACAAAAAAAGCTTTTGACTCAGTAGAATGGGAGTACCTTTTCAGTCTACTGGATAAGCTGGGATTTGGGCCTAAATATGTCTCGTGGGTGTGCCTCTTATATAATAATCCAGAGGCAAGGGTCAGAGTGAACTGGATGGTGTCTGAATCTTTTATGATACATATAGATACTAGGCAGGGCTGCCCCCTCTCTCCACTCCTGTTTGCCCTGGCCATTGAGCCATTGGAGGCCTAGATTAGAGAGACAGACAGATTGAGGGGTCTGTGGATAGGGTAGTTAGAAGAGTGGGTATCGTTATATGCAGATGATATGCTTTTATATTTAAATGATTCTGATGCCTCTCTGTCTGCGGCCCTATCGTTGATACAGGAATTTGGCGATTTCTCGGGTTTCCACATAAATTGGCAGAAATTGACTCTGTTCCTGGTAGACCCACAGCCCAGTATGGTATTGCCAGAGCAATGCCCCTTGACTGTCTCAACGAGATTTAAGTATTTAGGCATTGTGGTACAGGCTCCACTGCAATCATGCCTGGAACATAACCTCTGGCCAGTTATTAAACAATTTAAAAAAAGGATACAGGGGTGGAGGGACCTCCCCCTTACACTCCTGGGGAGAGTAAATCTTTTTAAAATGATATTTTTACCCAAGTTTCTATATGTCCTATCCAATACACCAGTATATATCCCCAAAAAACTCTTTGAGCATATTAACTCATTACTGAACTCCTTTCTGTGGGGATCGGGGCCCACTAGGGTGTTGTTGGCCGTTTTGCAACTGCCGGTGGAGAAGGGTGGTCTGGGATTACCGGACCTCCGTATGTACTACTGTGCATCTCAGCTGGTATTTGCACATTGGCAAATGTTCCCACAGCATCCTAATGCTGCAATGATGGTAGAGGCGGCAGCAGCCTCCTCTTTTGAGGCTCTGAGGTGAGGTACCCACTAAGGGAGGCAAGGTTATGCATACAACTGCTCTGTAGGAAACGTATTGAAGATCAACCTACACAGTTGATCTTATATAATACCCCATTGTGATTTAACCCACTTCTAGCTGAATTGTATTACCTTGAGGATGGACATAGATGGGCTACCTACGGTCTCAAATACCTGCATCAACTCCTGGATGGGGGGAGGCTCAAGACCTTCCAACAATTATGGAGGAAATTGGGGGTCCAGAATCCTGGAGGTTTCACTACTCCGGGCTGCAGCATGCAATACATGCGCAGTTCGGAAGGGAACACATTTTGCTGAGCAACACTAAATTGGAAAAACTATTACTGGATCCTGAACATACCAAACTAATTTCCAACTATTAGGGTGTATGTATGTATGACAATAAAAACCTTAAAAAAAAAAATGATTGACCAATTCAAATCCTATGTGAAGAATAGCTGTTTGTTAAGGAGTGGGCCAGAAAGCTGGCTGCAGTGTCCTTAACAACTGAGAGCTGAAATGTGAACAAAAGAAAGCTGGCAATAAAAAATTCAGAAAAAAAAACAGCGTGGAGCCCCCCCCCCCCCCAATCCCCACCAGGACCTTTAGGTCTGGTGTGGATTTTAATGGGAACCCCACATCAAAATGTAAAAAAAAAATGGTGTGGGTCCCCCCAAAATCCTTACCAGACCTTTATCCAAGCATGCAGCCAGGCAGATCAGGAAAGGGAGGGAACAAGTTAGCACTCCCCCATGAACATACCAGCTCTGCTCTCCCACCACCCCAAAGCACCTTGTCCCTATGTTGATGGGGACAAGGGCCTCTTTCCCACAACCCTGGGCTTTGGTTGTTAGGGTCGACGGGCGGGGGGCTTATCGGAATCTGGAAGCCCCCTTTAACAATGGGGGCCCCAAATCCCATCCCCCCTTTGTGATTGAGAATGGGGTACATAGTATCCCTACCCATTCACCGCAAAAATGTAAAAAGAGAACAAAGACACGACACGAAAAGTGAAGACACAGCAGCACTGAACCTGAGCACTGGCCGAGTTTAAATAGCCTGCTTGGTGCCAACATCTGTCACAGGTGCATGCGAGCACCAGCATGCATAAGAATGTGTGATGGTACATGGGCGAGTGATTATGTGCATATGCATTAGCTAGTGCCCAATTCTTGCAAGCAGGGAGGGGAACATCTTTTAGTCTGTGCACAGAAGTCCATCCAGAAGAGTCATCTTGTCTATTGCCTTTCCGTTTTTAAAGGGCCAGCGTTTTTTTTTCCAATTGATCTAAAACGTCCAAAATCGTTGGGGATCAACGTTTTTGAGCATTTTTGGGTGTTTGAACGTTTTTACAGTGGAAAAACGTCCAAAAGAACCCTCTGGTCTTGGGTTTTTTTACAGCTCAAAAACATCACTGCTAGAAACAGTTGATAACAGCCTATGTGTGCATGAACACATAGGATAACATGATGGAGGGTTTATTGACTGTAGAAAAAAACGTCTGCAGCTGAAAACAGCTGCTGAAAAACAGTCAAAAAACATCCTGTGTGCATGAGGCCTTAATGCTACAGAGTTGCTACCCCTCTTCAATACAACATTAATTAAACAACAATTAGGACAAAGGCTCATCTTTCTTACATATGCTAATTGATAACACCCAGTACTCAACATTTCAGCAGCACAATAACAATTGCTCCAGTACTTAGCGAACAATCACCAATTGCAACACAGCCACAATCCTAAAGTCAAAAAAGTAAACAATATAAGAAAACCAATTAGAAATAGTTTAAATTTACTGTAGCCATCTACTGTACTGCTCCACTTCCAAAGAGAAAACTCTACAGAGAGTAAACAAGATACTGCATTTCACTCTGGCATAGAAACTTGGCATTGCATTAGGGTTGCCCCAGAGTGCACACTGTTTCCTCCCAGCTGCATTAATGATCCCCTAAAGCCACTTATTTTCAGTGCTCCATTGGTTGCCACTACTCAGATATTGTCATGCACAATGTACAATATAAGAGCAGCAGTTCTGCATTGTAACTGAGGACACTATATTTCCCCTAGACAAAAAATGAGCATTTAACCCTTGCAGTGGGAGGAGCTCCACTACAAGGATCACTTTTTATGTTACAGTTCAACTTTAAGAATATATATATATATAAAAAAGGTAAGAGAATGTATCAAAATCTTGGTGGATGAAGTTATTGAGAAAAATAGACTAAGAAATGTAGAAATATGGAGTGGCAAAAAAAGGAAAAAAGGTAAGAAAAAAGGGGGGCAGTGGGAAGCAGGTAAGATAGTGGGAAAGATCTGGTGAACTTAGCCACTAAAAGAACTGGTCCTTTAAAGTGCACTTGAAATGCTCCGGCTACCTTCACTTCCTTCCCAAGTGCAGGACCCCACCCATCTAACAAATAGGCTAATAGGTAATGGCATAATAAATCTGCTTTTCCAAAGAAGTTGAGAATCTTCACCCCAAAATGTATGTGAATATTCACTACAAATATTAATTTGTGTGAAATACAAACTCCTGTTTACTTTGAATACCTACTCATTTGCAAATTATTAGCTTCATCGTATGAAAAATAACCAAACAGCCTCATTATATGAATGTGCAATGTCATCTTGACTTTGTTTACTTGAGTAAAATCCAGATAAAAGTATCTATGACTATATGGTAAATCCATAAGGCCGCCAATCCAGGCCAGCTAATGTGGCAATGGAGGGGATATTTGATACACTGTAGAAATGTAATTAGCATAGAAAATTAAATTATTAGAAAAATGAATACACATTCACAAAGAGATGGAAGAAAGACAAATGACACATATGCATTATATATTTAAATTTGTAGAGAATTCATGACCTCCTAACACTTTCCATGGAGCTTTGCTTAAGCTGACTATACATATGTAAAGCTGTTTCTGGTTCTAGTGTATAGAAAGTTTACTCTGAAATAAGTAAGATTAACATTAGTTTTTAGTTAGGCTAAGCTCACATATGTGTGGGTGGAGCAACTGTGGGGCCTGCACAAATACCGGCAGCCGCCACCACCCACATAGAGAAATGCAGGACCCATGGGTGCTATTAATCTTAATGGCACTCCGCCCACTGGAAATCACACTCTTTACTGGGAACCTTGCTTCCTGTGTGGGCTGCGATTTCAAAAATAGTGCAGGGACTTCTTTCCTATGTGTTGTGGGCACAGCAACCCTTTCAAATAAATGGGCTCTCGTGCCCACGCAAACCACAGCCCGCACGGGCGCATAGGTATGAACCTAGCCTTACAGTAAGTACAAAGCATTTTAAAATAAAATGAAAATATTGGATATATACTGTATGTATAAACATTTGCTATTTGTCATGTCTGGTACAATTAAAAATATATAGAAGAAAATGCTTTATAATAGTTGCTGTCATATACAGTACTGAAAAGCTAAGTAAATGAATATTATATTCTACCGACTTATTTTACACTGTTCTCTAGGTTTACCTGTATCCTTCTTAATTACTTTTTCTCAGATGTTTACCATATTTAATGTTGTGGTATTCATCTTTCACTTTATGCATGAATGGTGAAGTTACTTCAATACTGAAAGCAGAAAAAAGTGGATTTTTAATGTACAAATTGTGTATACAGACAACATTTTGGTTTTATTGATAGTAATTAAAAATCTTTAAAATTTTACTACAAAGAGATATTTATATAGAAGCACAAGTATAACCCCCTCTGGGACTTTAAACTGGGGAGACCAACTCACCAAAAACAAAGTATCATGTATAAAAAAAATGATATTTATTAATACATTTAAAAGACAAAAAAAGAGAAGAAACCACCCAGGGAGGGTGATAATTCACATCAAAGACATGGACAAAAATGCAATGAATATAAACATGAAATAAACAATATGTAGAATACAGAAAAACATATACATGGATGGGTATCCGAAAAAAAATTAAAAGAAGACCACTAGATCTGCCTAAGGTGGCAGAAGGGAACCCAACACGTTTCAGTGATGTTTGATCAGAGATCTTCTTCAGGGGTAAGTGGTCAGGGTCTTAAAAATAAATCCTCTACGTATCATAAAGAAAAAGAAATGGAATACAAAGCATAAGTGTTAAATATTTTCATATCATAACAAATAATATCATCCAAAATTGACGTGTCACATTTAGGTACTGACCATATTGTACAGGATATTACGGAATCTTCAACCAGTAGCAAGGGTTCAAATATTTTGTATCATGCTTCCAAAAAAGGAGAGAAAAATGTATCAAGATCTAAAAGTCAAAAAGCTTTCATTGGTAAGTACATGAGGAAGTCAAAGGAAAAAAAAAACAAAAATCAAGATCATGTGTAGCAAATGCTTACCAGCAACAGCAGGAGAGGGAGGGCAAAAGATCTGAAAAATATAACAGATGGACTAAAAGTCCAAAACTGTGTCAGAATAATTGCCATTAGAAAGATGGCGCACATAATAGTGGGGGATTATAGCCATCTAAGGGGTATAGAGTTATATCCATGTAAAGGGAAAAAGATACCTTAAGCTATCCGTCAGAGTGCACGGTATCCAACGCACACCCGGACACAGCAAGCACGTGGGTCGCTGTGAAGAAATAGCTGTTAGAAGAAGACTGTTCTGAAGGGGTTAATTGCATTTGATTGTTTCCTCTAGTTGCTGACAAGCAGCTCTATTTAAACTTCCTGTTTCCTGTCAGCAGGTGCTGTCCGTTCTACAGCGTCTGAGTACCTGTGAGCCTCAGCTCTCCTGCCTGTAACCTGCTTCCTGTGTAGTTCCTGTTCCTGTTTACCGACCCAGCTTGCTCTGACCTGCTACCTATCTGCCAGCACCGACCCCGGCTATTCACGACCATCCGTTTGCCTGACCCTTCTGTACCTTTGCTGCCCATCTGTTAACGAACCCTGCTTGGACTTGACCACTCTCCGCCTGAACCCTTTGTACCTTGCCTGCCTGCCAGTTGCCGACCCAGCCTGAACGACCACTCTTCTGACTTGCACGACCATCCGGAGCCTCACATCACCACCTTCAGTGACCATCCGGCCCTCGTGCCATCCCGCACTCACGGGTCCCCTGTCTGCTCTACCAGGGACCCCTGAATCGGGTGCGCAAGAGTGGTTGTTCCCTGCACACGCCAGACTCCACCACCAGGATCGTGACAATAGCCCTGGTTAAATATCCCCAGCTAGAAGAGTGACAGCCAATCAAGATAGTGAAATGGTGGTAGGGGCGGTAGTAAAATTAGAGTACCCAATCCCAACAATGAGATGGAGTGAAGGGCGGTAGATGAAAAGCATGGTTGGAGGTTGCATGGGAGAAAGCCCTTATGTCACAGACCAGAGGGGATGCGTGCCAAAACACGGCATCCGCCAGGAACACGTGCTAAGATGTCATCACGACGGGGAGGAAGCAAAGAGCCAGCCGGCGGATGATCACAAATGGCGCCAAAGGCATCGCCGACTTAGATTCAATGTGGAACCTGCCAGTGGGCTAGTGGAGCCCCATCTAGTGGTCCACAACAGGTACAACAGACAAACCAATGAAAAAAATAAAATAAAAATAATAAGTACAAAAATAAATAAATGAATAAAAAATGGTGAATGATGAATAAAAGAATAATTGATAATCGAAAAAAAAAAGGACTTCCAGATGTAAGAACCAAGAAATGGCAAATCATTTGTACGGCATAGCCCATGAAACACAAGCATAGTAGGTCTTTAATCACCATAAGGCCAGTCAAGAACGTTCCCCATAAGTACGAGAAAGCATCAGATGGAGTCAGAGGCAAAGTTATATAGTCAGAAAAAATGTAAATTTAATTATAAATGTAGGTATGGAACCCTGTTAGGTCCCATTAATTTGTGTAGGAGTTCGAGATAAGGACAGATATACCAGTTTGTACCTAAATGCTCAGTAGTGCCTTCACTAATTTAAACAAAGAGTAATGGTGTGATGTTGTGTATTGGGATCGCCTGATCTTTAACAGGGGTGCTTAAATTTATGCCAAATAAGGGCCATAGAAAGCAGGAAGTAATTGAGTATCATTCTAATTCCGGGCCCCCTGAGGTAAAACCTTCCAAAAAGTTAAGGCCAGGGTGGATGGTAGCTCTCAAACGGAAAATCCATTTCTGTACATGTTGCAACAGAATCTTATTAAAGTCACCTCCTCTCATGCCCATATGGACTCCAAGATAAGGAAGGAGACTTTAGGAAAAAGGGCATTGTGATGATTAATGAAATGTCTCCCTAGAGGAAGGTCACTGTCACATTTCTTCATAGACATAATGTGTCTATGAGCCCTTGACCGGAACTCATTGATAGTTTTTCCTACATAAAAGCTTGAGCAATCACATAAAAGGAGGTAGACGACCTCCTTTGTACAGCAGTTAGCAAAATGTCTAGGTTTGTACGGCTCTCCATTCGGTAAGATAGTAAGATCAGTGTTGATAAATCGGTAGAAATTGCCCCCCCCCCACATTTAAAAGTTCCAGGTCATTTGCATGGGTCTTTTCTGCCTGCAATTTTGAATTCTCTAGACTTAAGGGTATCTTTCAAAGATCTTGCTCTTCTAAAGGTGAAGGCCGGAGCTTCAGGGACAATGGAACCCAAAATTGGATCTGTGCCTAAAATGTGCCAATGTTTGTTGACAATTCTCCTAAGTAGGTGATGTTGTCTCGAGTATCTAGTGATGATGCGTAGAGGGTTGGTTTCTTTGCGTGACGCTTTAAGGTTATACAGTAGGTTATGTCTACTTCTGATACAAGCCTTTTTTAATGCCTTTTTCAGGCAGGTGCTGGAATAGCCATGAGCCTTGAGTCTGACTCTAAGTGCATCTGTCTCCTTTTTGAAAGTCCCTGACACAGTTTTGGACTTTTCGTCCATCTTTTGCCCTCCCTTTCCTGCTTTGGTGGGATGGTTGCTGCATTTTTTCCTTCCTGGATTACACCTGGTTAGGAACACTATACCTGAATCTACTCTATTTGGGTATTATATGTCGGGTGGGTAGGTATATATATATTTCTATTGCCGTTTTGCATTTTTTATTTATTATTTTTAATTTATTATTTTTTAATTTTCATTTATTATTTTTTTTTTCTTTATATTGTTTTATACAGCATACCAGCATCTGGCTTTTTGTACCCAAATTTCCTCACTCTCTGTGTGTGCCCAATTTGCGATCCGTGCACCCTAGTGCAAGCCCAGTTAGATCCTTGCCCTCATTAATACGGGTAGGTATCTAGTCCAATATGTTGTATTTCTTTGGGTCTGATCTACACCCAGCTCTTTTCTTTTTCCTTAGTTTTTGTAGCTTTGTTCCATCAGGTGTTTCTCTAGCCAACTTTTTATGTGGCTGTAGACCCTTTCACTCATTATATTGCTGGTAAGCATTTGCTACATGTGATCTTGATTTTTTTTTTCCTTTGACTTCCTCATGTACTTACCAATGAAAGCTTTTTGACTTTTAGATCGATACATTTTTCTCTCCATATTTGGAAGCATAATACAAAATATTTGAACCCTGGCTACTGGTTGAAGATTCCTTAATATCCTGTACAATATGGTCAGTATCTTAATTATGACACGTCAATCTTGGATGATATTATTTTTTTATGATATGAAAATATTTGACACTTATACTTTGTATTCCATTTCTTTTTCTTTATGATACGTAGAGGATTTGTTTTTAAGACCCTGACCACTTACCCCTGAAGAAGATCTCTGATCAAACATCATTGAAACGCATTGAGTTCCCTTCTGCCACCTTAGGCAGATCTAGTGGTCTTCTTTTAAGTTTTTTCGGATACTCTTCCATGTATATGTTTTTCTGTATTCTACATATTGTTTATTTCATGTTTATATTCATTGCATTTTTGTCCATGTCTTTGATGTGAATTATCACCCTCCCTGGGTGGTTTCTTCTTTTTTTTGTCCTTTAAATATATTAATAAATATCAATTTTTTATACATGATACTTTGTTTTTGGTGAGTTGGTCTCCCCATTTTAAAGTCCCAGAGGGGGTTGTGCTTGTGCTTCTATATAATATATCTGAGATGGGGGTAGGACCGCTCTAACTTCCTTTGGGGACAAAGTGGACAGGAATCCATATTTTCTATATTTATAGTGCAGTATTTATCCACAACTTATATTGTGCTTACTATCAATCAATCATAATTTCATGTTGTACAAGTATTATACAGTGATCATAAAGTGTCAGCTTATGAAGGGGATATTGGAATTATTCTCCATGCCTTTATTGAAAGTAATCCACTTCTTCGGGTGAGTGATAAGTAACAGTGAGACATAGATGCATAAAGAAGAAAAATTATCCACAAAATTAACCCACCCGTGAGTTATCTGTGAGGCTTTGGGTCATTGAATGGACATTTATACCAACATTTATTGCTTTTTGATTGGTCACACAAAAGGAAGAGAAAGGAGAGCTGTCACCAAATCTTTGCAATCCAATTGCATTTCCTGTCAGAGAATTATTATTAGAGACAGAATCCTACATAGTTCTTACCTAATCTTAACCTAATTTTTAATGCTTCAGTTTATCAGGAATGGTGTATGTACAGTATTCCTTTTGATGTAGTTACTTAATATACTGCTAGTTTGTTGTACCATTTTTATATTTTTAACACCAATTATGTCATGTTTCTTATTACGTTATACTATTTATTTCCTTGAAGCGATTCTAAAGGCTCAATTTATTTTTCTTTAACCACTTCAGCTTTTGAAGTTTACCCTCCTTCATGACCAGGCCATTTTTTGTGATATGCCACTACGTTTCTTTAACATACAATTGCGTGTTCGTGCGACACTGTACCTAAATAAAATGTTTGTCCTTTTTTTTTTTTACTAGTATCACTAGGCGATCAGCGACTTATTACGGGACTGCGATATTGCGGTGGACAAATCAGACACTTAACTGACACTTTTGACCCCATTTGGGGACCAGTGACACTAATACTGTACAGTGATCAGTGCTAAAAATATGCACTGTCACTATACTAATGACACTGGCAGGGAAGGGGTTAACATCAGGGGCAATCAAAGGGTTAAATGTGATCCTAGCGAGTGTTTACTAACTGTGGGGGGGGGGTGTTTTTACTATGGGAAGGCAAAGATCCATGTTCCTGCTTAGCAGAAACACAGGATCAGTACATTCCCCTCTCACAGAATGGCGATCTTCCTTGTTTACATATGCAGATTGGCATTCTGCCTGTCTCCCAAATGATCGGTGGGTCCCGGTGGACATCACACCTGCCTGACCCACTGATTGGTTCCTGCTGGGTCCAATCCCAGTGGGAGTGAGTTGAGAGTGGGTCACCAGCAGCGTGCGCTTGCCCCAGACCCAGAAGTGTCAGATCACATACTAGGTATGTGATCTGGCACAGAGTGGCCGCCCTGCTGCAGTATGTGGGTGGGCCAGTCCGCATGTGCTTAAAATTACAAACATGTTATACTTACCTAGTCTGTGCATTGGTTTTGCACAGAGCAGCCCTGACCCTCCTCTTATCTTACCTCATAGCAGACCACTTACTATAGTTACAATTGTGCTTGTGTGCTCACTTCCATGCCTGCTCTGTGTGTCTATAAGGCTCGGTCTCATTCCCTCCTCACTGGCTGTGTCTGAGCCAATGAGTGGAGAGAGAGCTGAGAGAGCCTCTGCTCGTGCACATCGCTGGATCAAGATCAGGCTCACATAAGTATTTAGGGGGTGCTGGGAGGTTTGGAGCTGCATACAGAAGGTTTACCTTATGCAGAGAATGCATTAAAATAATAAAAAAAACCTTCTGCTTTTACAACCACTTTAAAGCAAACTAAATGATATCCCAATTTTCTAAAAATATGTCATGCGCATCCACTAGTTAATGACACTGTCATCTATTTTTTTATCAAATAAGTCCTCTATGAGCTCCCAAACTTCTCTTCTCTAACCCCTCACTGCTTTTTATTTGGAACAAGCAGTGCAGGCTCACTGAAGTCATGTGCACTGCTCTATGCAACACTACAAATCTCACATACTATAGTCCATAGTCTCTGGTCTATCTTTGGTCCATAGTCCCTGCCATTGATAGAGCGAGGGTGGCTATATCCCTACATAAAGTGGGACCATGGAAAATGAATATAACTACCCTCTAACATGAAGTCAGATCACAGCAGCAGAAAAAAAAGGAAAACTAAAAACTAAACTTGATGACAATACTACTAAACTAGAGTTTAGTGTCACTTCAATAAAAACTGAATGATGAAGCAAAATAATAATGTAGTCTGTTTACTTTATATGCAAAATGTTTCCTATATGATCATAAACAAACAAGAAGCTAAAAGAGAAAAGGTTATGAAATTGGCAAAAAAAAAATACATATATAATTTACAGTGTCAAGTTACCTACTTTAGGAATCATAATTGCTATATTGTTTTACTTGCTTTATTATTATACAAAACAGATAGCCATTTGTCTGTATTGAGATAGTTTACATGCATTAGCTGTTGATGCTTTGAGACTAAAAAAAATCTGCTAATCCTTCTGCACTAGCTCTGCCCTCCAGTCAGTTAATTTTCTAAACGTATAACTGTGCTATAACATATTTCCTTGCTGCCAAGGGAAAAAAACTGCCAAAACAGCGTAAAGTTAAAATTTAACACCCCTTCTCTTGCTATTTGCATGAAACTTCTGAAAAGTTTTAGGCACTAAAACAGGAAATAATTGCACGTTGTGCACTGCAAAATGTGCTGAATACATATTTTATTAACATTTTCCCTTGTTTTCATCATAGCTCGGAGACACCAGGGACACAGCAAATTGCAGTCACACCTACAATGCCTGTGATAATAGAGTCAAGCATAACTACTCCTCTTTAATCATAAGATAATTATGAGTAATAGCTCCTTCAGGTAATGATAGTGCAAAAAACATGTCTAGCTTTAATTGTTTTAGTGATTTTGATTGATGACTGGATGTTACTTTGCGGGGCATAATGGGTTTTGCTTTGTGAGCTTTCAGTATAAGAGATGACTTTCTGAACATGCATGTACAGTAATATTATAACATGGCTGTTGATGGCAATTTTTGATTATAAGGTTTTAATCCCAGATACCGTTTTGGCTGTTATGCTGAAAATGTACACTGTAATCAGTTTAAATCATATATAAACCCAAAAACTAAAAGTTAGTGTATTGCTTCTTACCTGTTCTTAGATGAGATGATTGCATTTGCTTTCTTTTTTCAGACTCTTTTTCCTTTATTCTACCTGACAAAACATTTTTAGTCCCTGCATGGCTATGCTTAGTCCTCCACTGCATTTATGCAATGGTTGTCACTCAGGATAAACTTTATTTATTTTTTTTTTTCAAAAGAATTTATTGAGGATTTTGAACATATACAATACATTATCCAGCATTGGGGGTAAAGTAACCCCCAACGCCTGAAATTACATTTTATTACATAAGGCAAGGGTAAGAGAATAAGATGAAAGTATAACATTGTACTAATAACCATAAGAATTGGATGGATCTTTGATCTGTGCTGGTGTAAAATAAAATGAAATAGAATGGGAGGGGGGAGGGGGGGAGTCCTGCAACACCCAAGGCTGAAGAAGAAGGAAAATTGACAATGAGAGGGGGAGAGAGAGAGAAAAAAGGGGGAAAGGATCATTTCAATAGTAACAGTAATAACATTGAACTTCCATCGTAGGAGTTTGGTTTGGAAAAAAAAAAAAAAAAGATTGATTGGAATGACTGAGGTGGTATTCTGGGTTTACACCGAGGAGGTCTATAGTGACTAATTTCGCAGCTGGTTCTCGTCCGGCTACGGGTAGGAGATGGAAAAGATGTGGAAACTTCAATGGATGTCTTCCGGACGGGGACTTGGGAGTTGATGGTGAAAATAGGTGAAGGAGTTGTTGAGAGAATCCATTTTTCCTGCAGTATGGGTAGCAATAAAGAAGGTGTTCCAACTAGAGTTGAGCGAACCCGGACTGTAAAGTTCGGGTCCGTACCGAACTTTGGGGTGTCCGGGACCGGGGTTCTGGTAATTTTAATGAAAAATCTTAAAAATGCTGTAAAAAAGCCCAGGAAGGTCCTAGAGGTCTGCAAAAGGAAGGAAAATGTGGGTAAGGGTGGGACAAGTGCCCTACAAAGAAATGGGGACAGGGAAATAACTTTAAATATTTTTAAAAAAATAAAAACATAAAAAATGCAAAAATGGAGATCATCTTCAAAATGGGTCTGAAAAGTATTAATTAACATTAGAGGCCATAGAACTGTTCTAAAATCATCTTCAAACTGTGTCCAAAAAGTATAAATAAGCCCGGAGTACCCATATCACTGTTCTGCAAAATGTGTGTATCACTTTAAATGAAACCGGGAATCAGTGCACATCTCTTCTGCACAATTATTTCAAGTCTGTGTGTCACTTTAAATCAAACCGTCAATCATTGCACATCTTTTA
>BLSH010359820.1:14804-26130 GCA_018402905.1 Glandirana rugosa
GCTCCTCACAACCGTAGAGGTATATAGCTTATACAGTAAGAACACATCCTTAACACTGTACAGTCTAAAGGAACCAAAAAAACCACAACCGGGAAATCACAGGTATTGTGAACTCAACAATACCACATACACGATAGCCAACGTTTATGCGCCAAACACAAGACAAATGCGTTTCATACATAAAGTATGGAAAAAAATCAATAACATCAAAAAGGGACGCACAATTGTCTGTGGGGACTTTAATATGGCACCTGGCGCTTCTATGGACACTAAAGGGCCAACACCAAAAAAACCAAGGAAATCTGACATGTCACAATTCCTACACAAGAATGACATATTCGATATATGGAGATGCCAACACTCCTCGGAGAAAGATTTTACTTTCTTTTCCAAGCCACATTGCTCATAATCAAGGATAGACTTATTCCTAGGAGACTGTCAAATATTACAAGACACCATAGCCACAGAAATACATACCATCACATGGTCAAACCATGCACCCATATCTCTGGATCTGAATGATAAATCAATACAATCGCTAAACTTCCACTGGAAAAATGACACACACCTGCTTTCCATCCCACAAAACACCGCCAAGATCGACAAAAGTCTCAAAGACTATTTTGAAATCAACGCTACTGCAGAAAGCAACCCTACCATTGTATGGACAGCCCATAAAGCCTATACCTGTGGTATTCTAATTAAATTAAGCTCCCTAGCCAAACGCCAAAGGACACAGCAGCTTAAAGAACTCCTCTCAAATATTAAATCCCTAGAAAAACTAAACAAAGAAAACCCGACGCAAATTACTAGTGACAAATTATTTGCTGAGAGAAACGCCCTTAGAACGTTCCTTAATGCCAAATATGCTAGAAATCTATTTAAATGGCAAACTAATTGTTACGCCCTCAGGAAATAAGGCAGGCAAATTATTGGCAACTCAGATTCAACAAAAAAAATCCAAACAAAAGATCTCATTTATCTTACATTCAAAAGAAAAGATGTACCTTCCGAAAGACATAGCAAATGCATTCCACTCGTATTATAGCAATTTATATAATCTTAACAACGATCACTCAATATCCCAACCAAACGAATCAGGAATTTTTGAATTCCTGGACTCAGTGGATCTCCCTAAAATTTCCCCCACTCAGCTTGCATCTTTAAATGCCCCAATTTCTCAGGCTGAAATACTCAAAACTATCATCTCTCTCCCCAACGGCAAGGCCCCAGGACCTGACGGTTACTCAGTCGAATATTATAAACTTTTCAGAAAAACTTTAGTACCACACATGAAAAAGGTGTTCGATGCTGCTGTGTCCTCCGGGAACCTTTCCGAATTAAATGCTATCTGCTGACATTGTTACTATTCCAAAACCAGGGAAAGATCCCGTCTCGCCTACAAATTTCCGCCCTATATCCCTACTAAACACTGATCTTAAAGTATATGCTAAACTAATGGCACAGAGACTAGCCTCTATTATGCCTAACATCATCCATCAAGATCAGGTAGGATTCATTCACGGGAGGCAATCTCCAGACGCCACTAGGAAAATTATAAATCTCATACACTACACAAAAATTAAAAATATTCCGTCAATTTTGTGACATTAGACGCAGAAAAAGCCTTTGACAGGATCCATTGGGGATACCTGAAACAGACTCTATAGAAATTTGGCTTTCAATGTAATATTCTCTCCGCCATTCTTGCATTGTACTCCAACCCTAATGCTCGAGTTTTTGCGAACGGAACCTTTTCATATCCGTTTGTAATTACAAACGGCACGAGACAAGGCTGCCCTCCTTCCCTTCTCATATTCACATTAATGATGGAACCGCTGGCCCAAATGATCCGCAATTCCTCTGATATTTCAGGCATTAAGATCAAAGATACAGAATTTAAAATAAGCCTCTTTGCAGACGACATTATTTTAACCCTATCGAGACCGGATCTTTCCCTGACCAAGGTAGTTGATTTACTCAAAGCTTTCAATGGTTGTTCGTACTACAAAGTTAATGATGACAAAGCCGGCATCCACTAAAACATCTCTTATAGCTGAACACAACTTCCAATGGATTTCTGACTCCATGCCCTATTTAGGCATATCGATCACGGCTAACCCCTCAAACTTATTTGTTAAAAACTACTTGCCCTTTCTACACTCGTGTCAGAAAGACCTCCAACAAATAGGCAAACATTATCTCTCCTGGGCAGATAGAGTAGCGGCTCTTAAAATGACTGTCCTCCCTAAATTGTTATATTTATTCAGGGCACTCCCCATACATGCCCCAGACTCCTTTTTTAACTCCTTAAAGCTACTGATCAGAAAATATGTGTGGAGAGACAGTAAACCAAGATGTACATACGCAATAACGGTTAAACATAAATCTGCAGGAGGCATGAGTCTACCAGACATGAAACACTATTATATGGCAGTGATTCTAGATCAACTTCGAAGCTGGTTCACTCCGTCTATTAAAAAACAATGCAGTTACATCGAACAAGAACATGTACCAGCAGGTAACCTAAGTACACTCCTTATAGCCCAATCAATCTCTGAAATATCCAACAAATACAACCAGCCCACTATATCAGCGGCCCTAACAGCATGGAGATTCTTCTCCCTCAACACCTCATCCTCAAACAGACAGCAAAGGATACCTATTCCTATAGAAACACTGACATTTCTTCTTCCAGAAATCTCTCTCAAACATTGGTCTCATATTAAAATGCATTCACTAGGATCACTAATACAAAAGGGCCAAATACTATCTTTTGAAGAACTGAAAAACAAATATCATATTTCTGATCAAGGCTTGCACACATACAGATAAATAGCATCATACCTAGCAAAGAACCCTGTCCTTTTCACCTCACTACCTAGTAAAGCCTGGGCATTTCTGTCATCTGACTCCATAAAAGACAAAGGGATAGCATTACTGTATAACACCATCCACAACAAACTAATCTTCCATAAGTTACCCACGCATATTAGATGGGAAAGTGATCTAAAAACAGTATTCACGGACTATCAATGGCAAATAGCCATTAGATATAACCAGATCTCTTCCAAATGCAGTAACTATTGGGAAATGTCGCAAAAAATACACCATAGATGGTACCTCATACCTGTACAATTATCCAAATACACAAACTTAGAGGATGATAGGTGCTGGAGAGGTTGTTCTCAATCGGGATCATTACTACATATTTTATGGGAATGTCCCCACATACAATCCTTTTGGAGGAAAGTATTCTCCCTTATAGCAGAGTTGACAGGAGTGATAACTAAGCCTTCCCCAGCACCGGTATAGAAAACTTCCCGCAGGAGTACAGACCTATAGTGATGCACACAATATTTGCTGCCAGGCTACTCATAATGCGAAAATGGAGAGGTTCGCTGACACCCAACATATCTGAGGTTAAATTCCAGCTGAATCTGACCAAAGATCTGGAATGTTCATTAGCCCTACAAAATGACACATTCAATAAATACACTAGAGCCTGGTCTCCCTGGACAACAATTCAAAGAGCTTGACATTTTACCAATAACCACTGTTCTGGATATTATACAATAACTCTTGGATGTTTGAACTTTCAATAGGACGATCTGAGCCGACAGGATTACTTCTTGTCTATGAGCCTACTGACCTACTTTTAACGTTTAACGTTTATAAGCCTGTACGATTGTTATTCTTACCTGATGTGTTGTATGGAAGGATTAATCTGGTAACCCAATTGCAATAACATGTATTGTATACTTTTGAAAATATCAATAAAAAACCATATTAAAAAAAAAAAAAATAAAAACCCCAAAAATTAATTCTCATCATCCGTAAACGCACCCACTTTTGCGCAAACCAATCAATAAACGCCGATTGCGATTTTTTTATCGCAAATATGAGGAAGAATATAAATCGCCCAAAAACGGTGAAAAAAAATGTTTTTTTGGATTTTTTTTTTGGATTTGTATTTTAGCAAAAAGCAAAAATTTGGGTTTTTTTGCAAAATTGTCGCTCTTCTTTTGTTTATAGTGGCGATCAGAAATGATGCAGCGATGATCAAATACCACCAAAAGAAAGCTCTATTTGTGAGAAAAAAAGGACGCAAATTTAGTTTGGGTACAACATCGCACGACTGTGCAATTGTCAATTAAAGCGACGCAGTGCCGAATCGCAAAAAGGGCTCTGGTCCTAAAGTGGGAAATCCTTCTGGGGCTGAAGTGGTTAAAACAGCCGGCTGCCGGTGAAGATGGCTACGTGAGAGGAGAGCTACAGTGACCTCAGGCACCTCCAGCTCCTCTGCAGTGACATGGGGCAGCCTCACCCATCCCCTCTGGGTCCCCAAGACACCCACACACCACAGTAGCTAAAATGGGCAAATGAAAGACCAGAGGCAGGCCCCGCAAACTGACAGACTTTTTTTCTGTCAGTGAGCACACCATACTCTCAAGCATACAGTCCTTTATGTGGTGTTATGCTTTATATGATATTTATCATGCTTCTCTGGTACCCCAGTAGAGTTTATGCAAACTATTGTTGATGGATCATTTTTAGGCTTTTTATGCCTTTGTTTTTACAAAATTTTGTACAATAAAAATACTCCTATTGTCTCCTATGCTGAGCCTTTAATGTCCGGTTTAGTACGTAAGTTCCAGGTTATCTGGCCCTCACTTCTGTTCACCTTTTAAGATATCTTTTTTTTAATTAGTTGGATCAGTGGGGTGACATTAAGTGACATGTAGTCCCTGAGATCTCTAGTCACTAGGACACCCAGGTATTTAATAGCGGAGACCCAAGGCAGGGGTAGTGGGGGATTCGTTAATGGAAGGGGGAAATGGTCAAGGGGAAGGATTTGGGACTTAGACCAATTTATGGTGAGGCCGGAATATTTCCCCATGTGTGTTATGGTGGATAGGGCTTCTGGGAGGGACGTGCCAGTTTCCGCCAGGTATAATACCATGTCGTCTGCATATAGTCCTAGTTTTTCCTCAAAACCCCCCACTTTTAATCCCTTGATCAGCGCATTGGCCCTGATGGAGATGGCAAGAGGTTCGACCACCAGTGCATAAAGTAGGGGGGACAAGGGACAGCCCTGGCGAGTGCCCCGTTCCAGGGGGAATGATTTGGAGAAGCATCCGTTTACCATCACCTTGGCCCTAGGGGTTTGATATAGTATTTTGATCCATTTAATAAAGTTAGGGCCAAAGCCGAAGCCTTTCAGGCACTCCCAAAGGAATCCCCACTCCACCGAGTCGAATGCCTTGGCCGCATCTAGTGCCACCACTGCCCTTGCTCCGACCCCGTCATGGGCCGTTTGTATATTCATAAATAGTCTCCTGATGTTCATCGCTGTGTTTTTTCCAGGCATGAACCCCGTTTGGTCCGGATGGATCAGGGATAGAATCACCTGATTCAATCTGGAGGAGAGTATTTTGGCCAGGATCTTGATGTCAACTTGTAACAACGATATCGGTCGGTACGACTCGGGGGAGCGGGGATCCTTCCCCGGTTTGGGGATGACTATTATCAACGCCTCTTGCATTGATACTGGAAGAGTCTCAGTCTTAAAGATGGAATTGTAGAGTGCGCATAATTTGTCTGTCAGTGTTTCGGCATAGGTCGCGTAGAACTCTACAGGGAGGCCGTCCGTCCCGGGGGCCTTAGACTTGGCCATCTGGGATATTGCGGTGGTGATGTCGTCTGTGGAGATAGGGGCCTCGAGCATCCTGACCTGGTCTTGCTTGAGCTGTGGAAGGGTGATATTCTGCAGGAATGTGGAGGTTTGTTGGGGTGTCTGGGAAGCTTGGGAGGTGTATAATTTCGAATAAAATCGTCTGAACTCCTCCGCCACTTCCTGGGGGGCAGTTATGGGTGTGTTATTGGGGCCCATCAGGGACACCACCACTGGGGGGGTATTGTCCATATGCACTAGGTATGCTAGCAGTTTGCCCGCCGTTTCGCCCTGTTCAAAAATGCGTTGGCGCGCAAAGAAGAGGTGTCGTTTGGCTTGGTCTAAGTGGAGTTGGGACACCATGCGGGTGTGTATTTTAAGCTCGTTACTATGTGAGGTGGAGGGGTCAGCCACAAATCTGGTCTCAAGTGTGGATAATTTCTCAGAGGCCTGTTGTAGGGTGATTTTAGAATTTATTTTGTGTCTATTTATACGGTTGGATATTATCATTTTGGCATGTAGCTTGAAGGCATCCCAGATCGAGTTCACAGGTGCCGATCCTATGTTGTGCTGGAAGAAGAAGCGGAACTCCCTAGGGATGTCCACCTGTTCTCCCAGCAACGTGAGCCAGTATGGGTTTAATCTCCACCTATGCTCGGGGGCTTCTGCATGTAGGGCTAGGCATATCCAGTATGGTGCATGATCAGAAAGAGCTCGGCTCCCAAAGGACGCCTCGGTCATCTTCGGGAGAAGTCCCGGGGAGACAAAGACGAAGTCTATTCTAGACATTGTATTGTGTGTGGATGAGAAACAAGAGTAGGCCCGACTTGAGGGGTATCTGTGTCTCCATGTGTCACACAAGAAAAACTCATTCATGAGGCGGGCAAATTTAGTGGGGCCGGGGGTTGCCGGGGCAACGCCTCGGGAACATCTGTCTAACACAGGGTCCATCACATTATTGAAGTCCCCCATCCACACCGCCGGGACCGATGGGTATTGTGTCATGAAGGCAAGTCCCTCCTGTATCACATCCGAGCGGTACGGGGGGGGATATAACATGCAAGTATCATAATTTGAAATCCACGGATTGCCCCCAGTATAAAAACGTACCTGCCCTGTTGGTCAGTGCGGAGTGTGATAAGTTCGAAGGGGACCGCCTTGCTAATCAAAACCGTAACGCCTCTGGAATATTGAGTGTGGGTGGAGTGGTAGCTCCATCCCACCCAGGGGCGTCTCAGTGCCATCTGCATTTGCCCAGTTATATGAGTCTCGACTAGAGCCGCTATATGTGCTCGCTGGGATTTAAGTATTTTTAATACAGCTGTGCGTTTAACTTTGTCCCGCAGCCCTCGAACGTTCCAAGTGAGTAACTTACATGAAGTCATGGTGGGCGCGTGGGACAAATGCACGGCGGATCTCCGCGGGTGTGGACCAACAAGGCAGGCACTAGCAAGCATCTATATACCATTTGAGGCAAACTGTTACACATGTTGCTTGTATAACCCATATACATATTGACATAAAACATAAACGTCTCACTTACATGTTCGGTATACCAATCACAGTTTATCATTGAGGCTCCCGAGACAGAACGGTCCCCCTCGGGATGCCTTCCCATACCCAGCTCGACGTCCAAACGGCTGAACGTGAGCATGAAACCCCTAACCAGAACTGAACAAAATGGGAGAGAGGTGCCCGGCCCTCGGTGTCTGCATGGATGCAGGCCGGTCGAGTCCTGTTCCTTAAATACATGTTCAAGTAGTGACAAGGGGCAGTGTGGGGTCTCAACCAACACCAGGTCACCGGGCAAAACAACATCCCATGAGGCGGAATTCACATTGCAGAGCATGCAAAGATCAGTTTGTGAGCATATGGCGGGCTTACCGCA
The DNA here is from genome assembly GCA_018402905.1 of Glandirana rugosa. Lineage (NCBI taxonomy): Eukaryota > Metazoa > Chordata > Amphibia > Anura > Ranidae > Glandirana > Glandirana rugosa. The sequence goes on from BLSH010359820.1 coordinate 22,367, forward strand.
CTGATATCTTGAAGGGGGGGGAAAAATCGTGGATCCATTCCCGGACAAAATAAAGGACACGTCGTGCCCGGTCCCCCATAGCCCGCCATGTCCATCCTCTATCCCACATAAATCTCGTTCTCCCCACGCACAGGGAGAGTGGAAGCCGGCACATAGGCAGGCTCCGTTCCTCTCTCACCACGGGTAGGGAGGCCTGCTATGGAGTGGGGGTGAGGCGGGGACAGACCGGCGGATTATCCGAGCCAAATTATTAGGGGGAGCCGTCCGCCTGGAGGGGGAGGACAGGCGGGCAAGGTATACCGGAGGGATATAGGTGGGGGGCAGGGATACAGAGTACCTTGGATCTGGAGTCTGGTGAACAGGGCTCCTCGGTGTGGTAGCACTAGGCCGGGTTCGGTCTATGGTCCAGCCAGGCGGCCGCTGCGGCTGGGTCGTCAAAGAAGTGTGTGCGGCCATCTTCCTCCACACGGAGTCGGGCTGGATACAGCATGGAGTATTTCAGGTGGGCCACTCGGAGTCTTCGCTTGACGTCTTGATAGCGCGCTCTTTGTTTCTGGACCTCGTTGGAAAAGTCGGGGAAGGCCGAAATATGCGTGTTGGAGAATTGCATATTTCCTCGTTCTCGTGCTAGACGGAGGATCTTGTCCCGGTCTTTAAAGTTCAGGAATTTTGCGATGAAGGTGCGCGGTGGGGCGCCTTGGGGGGGAGGTTTGGCGGGTATGCGGTGTGCCCTCTCCACCGCGAACATCACCGAAAAGGCCTCCCGGCCGTAGGTGGTAATCAAAAGGTTTTCAAGGAAGCCGGACGGGTCTGTGCCCTCCGCTTTTTCCGGAATACCGATAAACCGAAGGTTACAACGGCGGAGGCGATTTTCCATATCGTCCTGCTTGGCCTCTAGTTGTTGTACTTGTCGCTGTAGCTGTTCGGCTGTGTGTTGCAGGGGATGTACGGCATCTTCCATAGTGTTGATTCGGTCCTCTACTTCGCCAACTCGGTCTCTCAGTGTGGACAGGTCCTGCCGGATCAATGAGACGTCAATTTTGACCTCGTCTATTTTCGTGGTGAGGGTACTTTGGCAGAGTGCTATGGCTTCCAGTACTCTGGCTTCGGAGGCCGCGGGGTCAGTGTCCGGTGCGGCTCCGGCGCCATCTTCGGCCTGGGCGTCTTTGTCTTGTAGCCGGAATTTAGCCAGTTTACTGGCCGCTTCTTTGGCGGATTTTGGTGGCGACATATTTCCCAAGTCCTCAGTTCTCTGGGGATGTCCGGGATATATCGTCCTTCCAGCAGGATTTCTATTTAGGATGAAATAAGTGCGGAGCTCACACTAAACACGTCTCACTGCATTGAGCTCCAGGCCACGCCCCCGACACCTTTTAAGATATCTTTAAAACAGCCGGCTGCCGGTGAAGATGGCTACGTGAGAGGAGAGCTACAGTCACCTCAGGCACCTCCAGCTCCTCTACAGTGACATGGGGCAGCCTCACCCATCCCTTCTGGGTCCCCAAGACACCCACACACCACAGTAGCCAAAATGGGCAAATGAAAGACCAGCGGCAGGCCCCGCAAACTGAAAGACTTTTTTTCTGTCAGTGAGCACACCATACTCTCAAGATGTTATGGTGGTCAGAAATATAGCACGTAGTAATTGCTCCAATGACTGCTTGGCTCATTCTGTTGCCCCATTAGACTGCGGGTGATACGCAGAAGAGAAGAGAATTCCCAACTGTGCACAAAAGGCTTGTCAAAACCTGAACACAAACTGACTACCCCTATCCGAGATAAAAACCTTAAGTAGCCCATGTAAGCAAATGATCTCATGAGTAGAGTTGAGCGAACAAGATCTGTAAAGTTTGGGTTCGTACCGGACTTTGGGGTGTCCGTGTCCCGAACCCGGACATTTGAGAAAAAGTCCGGGTTCTGGTGCGGGGTTTGGGTATTTTTCGTGCCTTTTGAATAGCTGCAGGGCAGCCAATAAACAAGCATTTCACTCGTTTGCCCTTAGAAGCCATCACAGCCATGCCTACTAATGGCATGGATGTGATTGGCCAGTGCATCATGTGACCCAGCCTTGATATGAGCTGGAGTCACGTAGCGCTGCAAGTCCCATGCTCTTAGGCTAGTGTAGGGAGAGGATGCTGCCACCGCTGCGAGGGAAAGATTAGCGTTCTAAAATCATTTCATACTCAGGATAGGGAGAGGTTCCTGGTGCTGGTGTGAGGGATAGATTAGCATTCTAAAATCATCTCATACTGGTATAGGGAGAGGGTCCTGCTGCTGCTGTGAGGGATAGATTAGAGTTCTAAAATCATATCATACTGCTATAGGGAGAGGTTCCTGCTGCTGCTGTGAGTGACATATTAGTGTTCTAAAATAATCTCATACTGCTATAGGGAGAGGTTCCTGGTGATGGCGTGAGGGATAGATTAATGTTCTAAAATCATCTCATACTGCTATAGGGAGAGGTCCCTGCTGCTGCTGTGAGGACAGATTAGTGTTCTAAAATCATATTATACTGCTATAGGGAGAAGTTCCTTCCTGGTGCCGGTGTGAGGGACAGATTAGCGTTCTAAATTCATCTCATACTGCTATAGGGAGAGGTTCCTGCTGCTGCTGTGAGGGATAGATTAGTGTTCTGAAATCATCTCATACTGCTATAGGGAGAGGTACCTGGTGCAGGTGTGAGGGATAGATTAGAGTTCTAAAATCATCTCATACTGCTATAGGGAGAGGTTCCTGCTGCTGCAGTGAGGAAGAGATTAGTGTTCTAAAATCATCTCATACTGTTATAGGGAGAGGTTCATGGTGCTGGTGTGAGGGACAGATTAGCATTTTAAAATCATCTCATACTGCTTTAGGGAGAGGGTCCTGCTGCTGCTGTGAGGGATAGATTAGTGTTCTAAAATCATATCACACTGCTATAGGGAGAGGTTCCTTCTGCTGCTGTGAGGGACAGATTAGTGTTCTAAAATCATATCATACTGGTATAGGGAGAGGTTCCTGCTGCTGGTGTGAGGGACAGATTAGTGTTCTAAAATCATATCATACTGGTATAGGGAGATTTTCCTGCTGCTTCTGGTGTGAGGGATAGATTAGTGTTCTAAAATCATCTCATACTGCTTTAGGGAGAGGTCCCTGCTGCTGCTGTGAGGGACAGATTAGTGTTCTAAAATCATATTATACTGCTATAGGGAGAGGTTCCTTCCTGGGGCGGGTGTGAAGGAAGGATTAGCTTCTAAAATCATCTCATACTGCTATAGGGAGAGGTTCCTGCTGCTGCTGTGAGGGATAGATTAGTGTTCTGAAATCATCTCATACCACTATAGGGAGAGGTACCTGGTGCAGGTGTGAGGGATAGATTAGCATTCTAAAATCATATCATACTGCTATAGGAAGAGGTTCCTGCTGCTGCTGTGAGGGATAGATTAGTGTTCTAAAATCATCTCATACTGCTATAGGGCGAGGTTCCTGCTGCTTCTGCTGCGAGTGACAGATTAGTGTTCTAAAATCATCTCATACTGCTATAGGGAGAGGTTCCTTCCTGGTGCCGGTGTGAGGGATAGATTAGCGTTCTAAAATCATCTCATACTGCTATAGGAAGAGGTTCCGGTTGCTGCTGTGAGGGACAGATTTGTTTTCTAAAATCATCTCATACTGCAATAGGGAGAGGTTCCTGCTGCTGCTGTGAGGGATAGATTAGTGTTGTAAAATCATCTCATACTGTTATGGGGAGAGGTCTCTGCTGCTGCTGTGAGGACAGATTAGTG
>BLSH010359910.1:0-10192 GCA_018402905.1 Glandirana rugosa
AAAGGTGTAATATCCAAAAGAACCACAAGATGGCATTGTAATAACCAACTATAAAAACATTACTATAGCTGCATATTTATGTTACATGCAAATCATGTAACAGAACACAGCTGCATGATTTTCAATGGAGGCATTCACACAGGTACCGCGTTCAGACACAATATCCAACAATCTGCGTCTGAGGATATATGTATACACGTATGCCAGATACAGGTATTGAAAAAAGAAAAACAGGACAATTTTATGCAAGTTTTTACTGATCATTACACAGCAACTTTTGTGCTAGAAAAAAAACATGCGTAATAAGATCAGTAAAAATGTTTACAGCCGTGTGAATGAAGCCTAAAGCCTCGTACACATGGGACGACGATCGTATACAACAGGTCGTACTAACGACCGTTGTATGCGAAATCGATCGTTCGTAGGCGCGATTAGAACAGCCGACATACGACGGTCGTACAAGGGAGTTGTATGAGCAGACTAGAAAACTTGGTCGTACCAACAAGCGGTCATACGACCGTTGTATCGTGTGTACAGAGCAGTTGGTACATCAAGTTGTATTGTGCAAAACACGCATGCTCCGAAGTCAGGAATGGCCGGATGCTAATTACAGGCACCTGAACGTTCTTTCTGTGGTCGTACGATCGTGTAGTGCAGTCAGTATGCAAGTTACATTATCCAACATACAATTTGAGATGATCGTAAGTACGATCGTCGTCCCGTGTGTACGAGGCATTAGGAGAGTTTTACGTTTTTCTGCCAGTAAGCACCAATTAGAAACGCGAACAAGAAGGGTTTTTTTCTCCTGCCTCAAAATATGCCTGTTAGGCCTCATACACGCAGGATGTTTTTTTGACTGTTTTTCAGCAGCTGTTTTTAGCTGCAGACATTTTTTTCTACAGTCAATAAACCCTCCATCCTGTTATCCTATGTGTCCATGCACACATAAGCTCTTATCAACTGTTTTTAGCAGTGACGTTTTTGAGCTGTAAAAAGACCCCAAGACCAGAGGGTTCTGAGAGACGTTTTTCAGCTGTAAAAACGCTCTGACGTCCAAAAACGCTCACTAATGCCAATCACCAACATTTTTGGACATATTGTATCCATTGAAAAAGAAATAAAAAAAATAAAAAAACACTCATTGACACCAGCGCTAAAAAACGCTCATTAACGCACACTAACGCTCATTAACGCCGCCGCAAAAACGCCAAAAAAAAGCTGAAAAAATCACCGATAAGCTACTGACGTTTTAAAGACTTTTTTTTAATGTCCTGTGTGCATGAAGCCTAAGCTCTCATACATAAGGGCGTTTTTTAGCGCCACGTTTTTGGGCATTTTTTACAGCTCTCCATGTTATTCTATGGCCCCCTAAAAACGCTGATGTTTTTGAGCAGTAGAGGGCGTCTGTGTTTGTGAGCTGTAACTAGAAAGCAGGACTAGTGCGTTCCGAGGCTGTACCGTTTTAGAGTTTTTGACGCCGATGCCGCAAAAGTTCACTAACGCCAATGCAAAACGCTGAAAAAAACGCAATTTTTCCCTTACGTCAGACCTGATGTTTTGCTTATTTAAAAACGTACGCCCGTGTGTATGAGGCCTAATAGTCCTACTGTGCTTGGACACATAGGATAACACTGAGCTGCTTCTACAGGCAGAACACAAAACTACTGTAGAAGCAGAGGTTAAAGCAGAGTTCCACCGTTATAAAAGTCAGCAGCTACAAAAAGTGTAGCTGCTGACTTTTAAGGCCTCATGCACATGGGCGTATGTTTAAAAATAAGCCAAACATCAGGTCCGACGTCAGGGAAAAATCAGCGATTTTTTCTGCGTTTTTGCATCGCTGTTACTGAGCGTTAGTGAGCGTCGGCGTCAATAGGCGTTTTTTAAAAAAAACATTCCTCTGCTATTTTTTAACCAGAAAACGTTGGCATCAAAAACGCCGGTTAACCCCGGTACGGCGTTAGTGAGCGTTTTGTGGCGTCGGCGTCAAAAACGCCAAAACGTTACAGCCTCGGAACACACTGGTCCCGCGTTTTAGTGACAGCTCACTAAGCTATAGGATAGCATGGAGAACTCTAAAAAATGCCCAAAAACGTGGCATCAAAAAACGCCCGTGTGTATGAGGGCTTATAATCGGACACTCACCTGTCCCCCGGTCCAGCGATGCGGCCGCCTCCTGCCTCGCTCTTCCCCCCTCCTCCGTGCAGCGCTGGCCTAGCAAGTGTGGGCGCCCAGCTTTGGCTTCAAAGCCGGAGCGCGCACCATGCAAGCGTGAGCCGCGATGCACGCTATGAATGGCCAGGCAATCTTCTGGGACCTGTGACGTGACCCAGAAGATTGCCGGGAGGGAGGGGGAGAGGTGAACTTCCTTCCCGGCTCCGCGGTGCCAGGAGAGGAGGTGGGAGCTGGATACCTGTAAAAAACAGGTATCTGCCCCCCCCCCAAAAAAAATGACATGCCAATTATGGCATGTCAGGGGGTCACCTTCACACTTCAGCCCCGGAAGGATTTCCAGCTTTAGGACCGGAGCCCTTTTTGCGATTCGGCGCTGCGTCGCTTTAACTGACAATTGCGTGGTCGTGCGACGTTGTACCCAAACGGAATTTGCGTCCTTTTTTTCCCACAAATAGAGCTTTCTTTTGGTGGTATTTGATCACCGCTGCGTCATTTCTGATCGCCGCTATAAACAAAAGAAGAGCGACAATTTTGCAAAAAAAACCAAATTTCTTACTTTTTTATAAAATACAAATCCAAAAAAAAATATAAAAAAACATTTTTTTTCACCGTTTTTGGCCGATTTATATTCTTCCTCATATTTGCGATAAAAAAAATCGCAATCGGCGTTTATTGATTGGTTTGCGCAAAAGTGGTCGCGTTTACGGATGATGAGAATTCATTTTTGGGGTTTTTAATTTTTTTTTATTTTTTACTAAAAATGGCGGCGATCTGCGATTTTTAGCGGTACTGCGATATTTCAGCGGACATGTCGGACCATTTTGACACTTTTTTGGGACCATTGGCATTTATACAGTGATCAGTGCTATAAAAATGCACTGATTACTGTGTAAATGCCATTGGCAGTGAAGGGGTTAACCTGCAGGGGGCGCGCTAAGGGTTAACTATGTTCCCTGGGCATGTTCTAACTGTATGGGGGATTGCCTAGCTGGGGAAGGGAAGCGGTCACAGCCTTCACGTAAAGGAAGGCTGTGATCACAGCCCTTCCCCCTCACACAGAGCGGAGGTCCGTGTTTACATACACGGACCTCCGCTCACTCGCTCCGGGGGGGCCATCGCGGGTAGCCGGCGGCAATCGAAGCCACCGCACCTGCTCCCTGGCCCCCCCTGGACAAAATGAGCGCACGGGCGCGCCTCCGGCGGCGCGCGCGCGCTCACTAAACTCGTTCCCGCAGCCGCCGTCGTATGACGGCGATTTGCGGGAACGAGCCACTTTGCCGCCGTCAGATGCCGATCGGCGGTCCGCAAGTGGTTAAAGCGAAAGGTCCACTTTTGGGTGGAACTCCGCTTTAACCACTTGCTGACTGACTTGCGTACTTTTACGACGGCAAAGTGGCATGATAGCGGGAATCACCGTTTATAAACACTGATTCGCACAGGTGCGGGTAGTGGGCGGGCACGCTCCCGTGCCTGCTGCGAGCCCCCTGAGTGTGGCCGCGGGTCGGGCGGACACAATGTCAGCTGGTGACCCACGATCGCCTGTTAGAGAGGAAGTAGGGGGAACCGCCGATGTAAACACGGTGGTTCCCGTTCTGACAGGCGGCATGACAGTGATCTACTGTTCCCTGTAATCAGGATCAGCCTGCCAGTCCAGCCCCCACACAGTTAGAACACGCTTAGGGAACACAGTTGACCCCTTGATTGCCCCCTGCAGGTTAACCCTTTCCCTGCCAATGACATTTATACAGTTATCAGTGGGTTTTTTTAGCTCTTATTGCTGTATAAATGTCATTGGTCCCAAAAAAGTGTCAAAAATGTCTGATCTGTCTGCGGCAATGTCGCAGCCCTGATAAAAATCGCAGATCGCTGCCAATACTAGTAAAAAAAAAAAAAATAGTGAAAACGCTATAAATGAATTTTGATAGTTTGTAAACGCGGCAACTTTTGTGCAAATCAATCAATATACGCTGATTGCGATTTTTTTTTTTTTTTTTTTTTTTTACCAAATACATGTAGAAGAATACATTTTGGCCTAAACTGATGAGTAAATTTGTTTTTTTATTTTTATTTTTTGGATATGTATTATAGCAAAACGTAAAAAATATTTTTTTTTTCTCAAAATCGTCGCTCTTTTTTTTTGTTTATAATGCAAAAAATAAAAATCGCAGAGGTGATTAAATACCACCAAAAGAAAGCTCTATTTGTGGGGAAAAAAGGACGTCCATTTCGTTTTGGTACAGTGTCGCACGACCGCGCAATCGTCAGTTAAAATGACGCAGTGCCGTATGGCAAAAAGTGCTCTGGTCAGGAAGGGGGTAAATCCTTCAGGGGCTGAAGTGGTTAAGCCAGTGTGAATGGAGCCTTAAAGCTGAACGTGCAGCATGATTCCCCTCTGCCACCTGACAAGGATCGGCTTTGGAACACATCAGAGCAGACGATGTTGCCGTATTCAATGAGCAGAGTTGCAGCAGGTCGCACCTAGGGTTGCCACCTCATCCCTTTAAAACCGAACACATATTAATTACACGGGTTCTGTGGCTGATTAAGGTGGTAATTAAACTCACTTGGTCCCTTATCTGCATTAAATTAGCCTCAGAACAACCTGTGTAATTCATATGTGTTCAGCTGTAAAAACGCTCTGACGTCCAAAAACGCTCACTAATGCCAATCACCAACGTTTTTTGACGTATTGTATCCATTGAAAAAGAAATTAAAAAAATAAAAAAACACTCATTGACACCAGCGCTAAAAGAACGCTCATTAACGCACACTAACGCTCATTAGCGCCGCCGCAAAAACGCCAAAATAAGCTGAAAAAATCACTGATAAGCTACTGTCGTTTTAAAGACTTTTTTTTAATGTCCTGTGTGCATGAAGCCTAAGCTCTCATACATACGGGCGTTTTTTAACGCCACATTTTTGGGCGTTTTTTACAGCTCTCCATGTTATTCTATGGCCCCCTAAAAACGCTGATGTTTTTGAGCAGTAGAGGGCGTCGGTGTTTGTGAGCTGTAACTAGAAAGCAGGACCAGCGCGTTCCGAGGCTGTACCGTTTTAGCGTTTTTGACGCCGATGCCGCAAAACGTTCACTAACGCCAATGCAAAACGCTGAAAAAAACACAATTTTTCCCTGACGTTGGACCTGATGTTTTGCTTATTTAAAAACGTACGCCCGTGTGTATGAGGCCTAATAGTCCTACTGTGCCTGGACACATAGGATAACACTGAGCTGCTTCTACAGGCAGAACACAAAACTCCTGTAGAAGCAAAGCTTAAAGCAGAGTTCCACCCTTTTAAAAGTCAGCAGCTACAAAAAGTGTAGCTGCTGACTTTTAAGGCCTCATGCACATGGGCGTATGTTTAAAAATAAGCAAAACATCAGGTCCGACGTCAGGGAAAAATCAGCGCTTTTTTCTGCGTTTTGAATCGCCGTTACTGAGTGTTAGTGAGCGTTGGCGTCAATAGGCGGTTTTTAAAAAAAAGACATTTCTCTGCTATTTTTTAACCAGAAAACGTTGGCGTCAAAAACTTCGGTTAACGCCGGCACGGCGTTAGTGAGCGTTTTGTGGCGTCGGCGTCAAAAACACCAAAACGTTACAGCCTCGGAACACACTGGTCCCACGTTTTGGTTACAGCTCACTAAGCTAGTGAATAGCATGGAGAGCTGTAAAAAATGCCCAAAAACGTGGCGTCAAAAAAACGCCCGTGTGTATGAGGGCTTATAATCGGACACCCACCTGTCCCCCGGTCCAGCGATGCGGCCGCCTCCTGCCTCGCTCTTCCCCCCTCCTCCGTGCAGCACTGGCATAGCAAGTGTGGGCGCCCGGCTTTGGCTTCAAAGCCGGGGCGCGCACCATGCAAGCGTGAACCGTGATGCGCGCTATGAATGGCCAGGCAATCTTCTGGGATCTGTGACGTGTCCCAGAAGATTGCTGGGAGGGAGGGGGAGAGGTGAACTTCCTTCCCGGCTCTGCGGTGCCAGGAGAGGAGGTGGGAGCTGGATACCTGTAAAAAACAGGTATCTGCCCCCCACCCCAAAAAAATTACATGCCAATTGTGGCATGTCAGGGGGTCACCTTCACTTAAAGCGAAAGGTCCACTTTCGGGTGGAACTCCGCTTTAACCACTTGCTGACTGACTTGCGTACTTTTACGACGGCAAAGTTGCATGATAGCGCGAATCGCCGTTTATAAACACTGATTCGCACAGGTGCGGGTAGCGGGCGGGCACGCTCCTGTGCCTGCTGCGAGCCCCCTGAGTGTAGCCGCGGGTCGGGCGGACACAATGTCAGCCGGTGACCCACGATCTCCTGTTAGAGAGGAAGTAGGGGGAACCGCCGATGTAAACACGGTGGTTCCCGTTCTGACAGGCGGTATGACAGTGATCTACTGTTCCCTGTAACCAGGATCAGCCTGCCAGCCCAGCCCCCACACAGTTAGAACACGCTTAGGGAACACAGTTGACCCCTTGATTGCCCCCTGCAGGTTAACCCTTTCCCTGCCAATGACATTTATACAGTTATCAGTGTTTTTTTTTTAGCTCTTATTGCTGTATAAATGTCATTGGTCCCAAAAAAGTGTCAAAAATGTCTGATCTGTCTGCGGCAATGTCGCAGCCCTGATAAAAATCGCAGATCGCTGCCAATACTAGTAAAAAAAAAAAAATTGTGAAAACGCCATAAATGAATTTTGATAGTTTGTAAACGCGGCAACTTTTGTGCAAATCAATCAATATACGCTGATTGTAATTTTTTTTATTTTTTTTACCAAATACATGTAGAAGAATACATTTTGGCCTAAACTGATGAGTAAATTTGTTTTTTTATTTTTATTTTTTGGATATGTATTATAGCAAAACGTAAAAAATATTGTTTTTTCTCAAAATTGTCGCTCTTTTTTTGTTTATAATGCAAAAAATAAAAACCGCAGAGGTGATTAAATACCACCAAAAGAAAGCTCTATTTGTGGGGAAAAAAGGACGTCAATTTCGTTTTGCTACAGCGTCGCACAACCGCGCAATTGTCAGTTAAAATGACGCAGTGCCGTATGGCAAAAAGTGCTCTGGTCAGGAAGGGGGTAAATCCTTCCGGGGCTGAAGTGGTTAAGCCAGTGTGAATGGAGCCTTAAAGCTGAACGTGCAGCATGATTCCCCTCTGCCACCTGACAAGGATCGGCTTTGGAACACATCAGAGCAGACGATGTTGCCGTATTCAATGAACAGAGTTGCAGCAGGTCGCACCTAGGGTTGCCACCTCATCCCTTTAAACCCGAACACATATTAATTACACAGGTTCTGTGGCTGATTAAGGTGGTAATTAAACTCACTTGGCGCCTTATCTGCATTAAATTAGCCTCAGAACAACCTGTGTAATTCATATATGTTCGGGTTTAAAGGGATGAGGTGGCAAGCATAGTTGCACCTCCTTAAAACGATAGATCTCTGATGACGCCAGCAGACGCAGATGGGTTACATTGGGGATTCTCTAGCACTGGATGGGTAGGGGAGGCGCGGTGATGCCCGGTGGGGGGAGGTGGCTGCGGTGGCAGCACACGTGTGTGAGCAGCGATGAATGTGTAGTGACGTCACGCCTGCACAAGATGTGCTCTGCTACATTTCAAGGATGGGGGAAGCTACAATCCGTCAAACTCCACCTTCCCCACGGTGTGCCCTGACATAGGAACACAAAGAGATGCTGCATCCTCGTTGTATCCAGAGGCTGCAGCAAGCAGCAGGGGAGGCAGACCGGTCCTCCTGCATCTCCCAGCTACCCACGTCAGCAGAGCTCACTCCCATCCATCAGGGGGAGGCTCATGTTTATTAGTAAGAGATCATGCACTATGTGGAGGAGCAAAAGGGGGGAAGATGCGTGGAAAAGATAGGCATGCCATGAATAATTACACTTTATAGGAACAAGCCCCCCTGATCCATCTCTGCATCACTTTCCAGCTATGACCAACATGCCGATCTCAGTGCCTGCCTGCTGACTGGACTCGGCGTTGCCTGGGCTCCCCTGCCCATCCTGCATCTCCATCTGACAAGCTGCAGCTGGAAAAGTGCGAAAGCTGCGTTTATTTCCAGGATAGCCCAGCCACTGCGTCGTTTCGGGGGCGCGATGGGCTGCGGAGGAAGCAGAGCCGACGCGATAGAACCTCGCTATTACGAGAGCTGGACGAGGGAGACGGAGTCCACCTGGTTGACCAGCACGGACACGGAAATCCCCCCGTCAGGACTGGGGCATGCGTGCCAGGAGGAGCACAGCTCAGCGGAGTCTGCCGTGAGGGACAAGAGAGGATCAATTCACCCCGGTGAGACCAGTCACCCTGTCACCTCATCACCTCCATCTCCACCAACCAGATACTGATGCCATGCCATGTAACCTCATCCTGTGCCAGTGTTGCCAACCTCCCGCAGTGTTTTTTACTGGCAAAACATGGGAAATTTACTGGCGGAGCACATTTTTTTACTGGCAGCTTGAAAAATAACAGAACTCCTATTAAAAACTAAGACAATTGATATTTAAACACAACATGGAGACACTGACAATACCCATATTAAGTAATTTGCCTGGTTTACACTTAAAAAGTCAGCACAGCATGACAAATTATCAGACCCTGATATTTATAGACAGTTGTAAAAATCACAGATTTGTACAAACTGTCAGTAAATTTACTGGCGGTTGGCAACCCTGTCCTGTGCCCATGAGCGACACCATACGCTGCTGTCGTTTGTGACTTTTATCTGTCAGGACTGCGCCTGATGTCTCTCGAAATTTGTTGTACGAGCTACAGATTATGAGAATTGAATGTAATGTGCAAAGCAAAGAGAATTTGTGCAATGAGCCAACGTTAGGAAAAGGAGATATCCAAGGACCGGTCTTTGATACTTGGGGGCATCCCCTGAAATCCAAGGCAGCTGACAATTTTGTATTTTAACCTTGTCATTGATGTCATTTATTGAGCTGATTTTGTGGTGGCGTGGGACTACAAGTGCCAGCCTTAACTTGGAGCTCAACCAAAGCATTACCCTGGCTGCACACACAGCAATTTTCAGACAATTACGACCCCTGGTCAAATGAATAGATGGGGCTTTGGTTTGTGTAAATATTCAATCGATCATACGAACAAAAGTCTAAATACTGTCATTCACTGGGTAGGCTCAACTCTTGTAAATCAGACAAACGTGTCCCAAGAGGGATGTCCCAGTATGAATGATTGTGCTCAATACACAGCAAATGCATAGAAACATAGAAAACTCACAGAAAAAAGACCAAGTGGTCCATTAAGTCTTCACATTTTTTGGTTTCATTTTATATGTTTTATTTTTTTAATTTATTTTTTTAATTTATTTTTTCGTTAACTTTTTTGGTCTATAGGTTGTCTATATAGAGTATAGATCTGTGTTTGTCCCAAGCATGTAATATACACTTATGGCCCATACACACAAAAAGAAAATCGTATGAAAATGTCCGTACGATGAACAATCGGCCAATATTCTCATTGTGTGTTCCAGGCTTGTTTGTTTCATAAATTTACAATTTTCTTATTCAATATCCTGTAGATTTACCTTCAACTATGTAGTACAAGTGCCTGCCTGATTGCATACAGATTAAAAGTGTTTAGGGTTAACCTCATATTATATGGTTTTGGTAAATCAAAAGAAACATTGTGCAAGAAAATTGTATAATGTATGGCCAGCCAAGTCTATGTGTATACTGCTTATATCGAATACTGACAATCGTCATTCATACTGGAACATTCTCTTTTTTTTTTGTACACAAGTTAGCCTGATACAACTATTACGACCGCTTTCTAAACAGATCAAGACAACCTACCGCCAAGAGTTACTATCAAACTGTGAACTGATTGAAACTATTGCTGATACGTTTCCTTGGTCTTTGTGATCATTTATGTGATTGGACATCGGTTGAAACTGAATAAAATTGCCTGCCTAAACTCTGGTTTAAAAAAGATAATTCTTTTCCAGTGAGGAGTTCCAGCCTGGGGGGGGGGGGGGGGGGGGA
>BLSH010359910.1:20824-39345 GCA_018402905.1 Glandirana rugosa
TATACCACCGACTCCTTCCTTCCCGGCATATATACCGAGGATATCTTCCCTCGCGACATATCAACCACCGAGACCTTCCCTCCAGGCATATATATCGAGGATACATTCCCTCTCTACATATATGTCACCCCGTTTTTTCATAAATCAGTCGGTGGTTAACACGTTCAAGAGGGTGAATTTTTCTACTCTCACTGGACATTAACAGTAGTATCCATGTGAAGTTGATACTCTCTGTCTTACTCTTTTTTTTAAGTCTTTTAGTGTAACAGACTAAAAATTTACCTCCCTTCCAGAGCCACCAACTATACAGCGCTCCCTTCTATAGGAGCCATATATACGGCCCTTCCTTCCTCAGCCACCATATATGCAGCCCTCCCTTCCACAGCCACCACATATACAGCCATCCCTTCCACAGCCACCAATTATACAGCCCTCCCTTCCATAGGAGCCATATATACGGCCCTTTTTTCCACAGCCACCACCTATACAGCTCTCTTTTCCACTGCCACCATATATATAGCACTCCCTTCCACAGCCACCATATACACAGCCCTCCATTCCACAGGAGCCATATATACAGCCCTCCCTTCTACAGCCACCATATATATAGCACTCCCTTCCACAGCCACCATATATACAGCCCCCCCTTCTACAGCCACCATATATATAGCACTCCCTTCCACAGCCACCATATATACAGCCCTCCCTTCTCCAGCCACCATATATATAGCACTCCCTTCCACAGCCACCATATATATAGCACTCCCTTCCACAGCCACCATATATACAGCCCTCCCTTCCACAGCCGCCAATTTTAAAGAGGGTAGGTTTTAACCCCCACGTGCTGCACATATGCATCCATAAATGGCTGAGGTTTCTGTGCTGAGAACGCACTCTGAGTACAGTGACCGAGCTGTCATAGACAAGTCTCTAGTCTCTCAGTTTCTAGTTGTGATTGGGAGCCAGCAGGATGTGTTCCCAATAATGAGACCAATAATATGACAGCCAATCTGTTCCCTGCTGGGTGTAAAGACAATGACACCAAGGGGAAGGGGTTAACCAATCATTTTTTGCACATAAATTCTTAATAGTCTGCATAACTGGGAACATGGTAGGAATGTGTCCTTTGCCTATATTCTTTACAAATAGGATAGAAACTGCGCTAAAAACTTAAATTGTATACAAATCATTAAAGCAGCAACTCTTCTGTGAGATATAAACACAGTCCCATGTCATGTAGTCCTACACAGAGTTGCACTAGTGGTAAGATTCAACTTGATACACCAAACACAGGTGATTTGTTAAAAGTCCAAAAGTGATGGAGTAATACTCTTTATCAGTGTCCACACCATCCACCACCTTGCAGTGTGTGATTCCTTTGAATACCGCCACCACCAGACCTTCTATCATGGAAGGTCAGTGACACTTGTGGCTTATACACAGCCAGGGCCTTTCCACCATCCGAGGATCCTCTTTAGACATGCAGACCCACCGTCCAAGAGGTGTTGTCAAATATGCTCCCCAAAATATAAAAGGCTCACCATAGCATAAGATCCTTAAAACATTATTCCAAATATTCAAAAATATTGCACTTACATCAAGGATAGTGTATTTTCGCTTTTAAAAACAAATACGCCGGCCAGCAGATTAGCAGCAATCCATCCTTCCGGGACTTGAGGACCGCGATGGCGTCAGCACGTCGTTCTACCGTACGTGTTTCGTCATATAGTGACGTTGTCTGGGGCATTGTATGACATCTGGACAAAGTCATATATAATACACTTTCCTTGATGTATTTGCAATATTTTTGAATATTTGGAATGAAGTTTTAAGGATTTTATGCTATGGTGAGCCTTTTATAATTTGGGGAGCATATTTGACAACGCCTCCTAGATGGTGGGTCTGCATGTCTAAAGAGGGTCCTCGGATGGTTGCAAGGCCCTGGCTGGGTATAAGCCACAAGTGTCACTGACTTTCTGTGATAGGAGGTCTGTGCGAGCTGGTAAGCGAGCACTTTGTCTATGGCAGTGGCCCTATTCAAAGGGATCACACACTGCAAGGTGGTGGATGGTGTGGACACTGATAAAGAGTATTATTCCATCACTTTTGGACTTTTATCAAATCACCTGTGTTTGGTATATTGAGTTGAATCTTACCACTAGCGCAACTCTGTATGGGCCTATATACTTTTGCTTGAATGTTCCTCCTCTTTGTCATCTCAGAAATTTGGGAAGTGTGGTCATATACTGTATGTACTGTAGCTCTCTTGGTCTCTAGTGATGCTATTTCAGGCTGAGATGACTGCTTCCGTTCCGTACACCTTCTAATAGGGTGACTTTTACCTTGCTGTGTTATGTACTTGCTACAATAGGCTACACCTATGATGATGCCACATCTTATAAAGAAGAAGTTCTGCCTACAACAGCACATTCTCTGCAGAGACATGTATACTCTGTAATGCTTACGTGTCAGCGTCTTGGTCTCATTTATAGTGTGTGGGCAGTATGCATGCCCAGCCGGCTCGCTCTACAGCATCCCAATGACATTGCTTTATTTTCAACAGCAGAAATGAACTACTGGAAAGTTTTGAGTAGTGGTTTATGTCATTCTGCAAACTTTCGCTGCATTAAGGTAGTTGTAAACCATTACATATACAGTACCCAGTGAAGTGGCTGGCTTCTTGTCATACACAGAGATAAAACAAATACTTCTACATATGTTGTACATGTTTATTTGCAGTCTTCTCTTCTCTACATATGTTCAAAATGTATACAGCTTGTCTGAACTTTTTAGAAAGTAGGGGTCAGAGAGCTGAAATTTCACTCTGCAGAGCTCAGGGCTGATTGGAGCAAAGGGACACACACATCCCTTTTACGCAGCACACAGGAGCAGAGCTGTGGCTGTCAATCATGGACTGTGTGCAGAAGATCCCTTTTTGTCTCAGGATAGCTTGTCAGACGTGATCATGCAGATAGCAGAGGATCAAGGCAGCAGAAAGAAGTGACACTTAGTGCTTTTAATTGAGTCAAGTACACCCTATAGAGGGGTATGCTTTGTTCATATTTCATGTCTGAGGTTTACAATCACTTTAACCATTTAACGCGAATCGTCCTATATATACGGCGGCTCCTTTAAGTGGAGGTATCGGGATATAGCCTGCAGCTGCAGGCTATACCCTGGTACCGTTTTTTCGAGCGGGTGGTCGGCTATCCGGTGATAACGGCGGATCCGGCTCGGGAGCCGCTCGGCCGTTATCCCAAGGGGCAGGACGGGACATCCACCGCCTTCTGCCGCTCTTCTCCGGCCTCCCGTCCCACAGGCAGACCGGAGCTACGATCTGGCGCAACCGCCGGCTAGAAGGAAACCTGAAGGAAGCCAGAATCGGCTCTGATCGGGTCTCCTTCGTCAAATTCCGGAAGCGACGTCACAACGTCACTTCCGGTTTACTCGGCGGCCAACAGCGCCGGTTTTAAAAAAATGACAGTATTCAGAATCGCTGTTTTGGCGATCTGAATACTGTGAAGTATAAAGGAGGGATGGTGGGGAGGTCTTTTAGACCCTCGATCCCTCCATAAAGAGTACATGTCACCATATATTACTATCACAAGGGATGTTTACATTCCTTATGATAGCAATAAAAGTGATCAGAATTTTTTTTTAAATAAACAGTACTAAAAAAAAAAAAAAAAAAAAAAAAAAAATTTTAAAGCGCCACCGTCACCGCAAGGTCGCCCAGCAAAAAAGAAGAACGCATACGTAAGTAGCGCCCGCATATGAAAACGGTGTTCAAACCACACATGTGAGGTATTGCCGCGATCGCCAGAGTGTGAGCAATAATTCTAGCAAAAGATCTCCTCTGCACCTCTAACCTGGTAACCGTTAAACATTTTTAAAGCGTCGCCTATGGAGATTTTTAAGTTTTGCAGGGACAGAAAATCCATCACTTTCCCCCTGTCATTACGGAGCTCTGCCTTGTTTACATAAGCAGAGTTCTGTACTGTGTCTCTTACACATGATCGGTGGGTGCTGGCGGACATTCGTTGGTCGTCACCCTCTGGTCGGCTTCTGCTGTTACCCGGAAGAGCAGAATCATGCGTATACTGTAAATACATAATTCTACTCAGCACAGCCACCTTGCAGCAGTAAATCTGTTATGGGGCAAGTCGGCAAGCGGCTAAACTGAAAGTGTTTGTAAACCCTCAATTTTTAAAAAATAAAATAACAAACATGTTATACTTACCTGCTCTGTGCAGTGGTTTTGCACACAGCAGCCCCGATCCTTTTCTTCTGGGGTCCCCTGTCGGCGCTCCAAGCCCCTCCTCTTCATTAGGTGCCCCCGCGGAAAGCCACTTCCCATAGGGGGCAGCCATGTGGGCTCGATCCCATGTCCCGCTGATGCGTCCATTGACACAGACAGCAGGACTTGGCCCATTCCCCGCTCCAATGTCACAGCTTTTGATTGACAGCAGCGGGAGCCAATGGCTCCCGCTGCTATCAATCTGTCCAATGAGGATAGTGACAGCGGCTGGAGCTGCTGCACTCATGCACATCGCTGGATCAGATAGGGCTCAGGTAAGAAAAAGGTCTGGGGGGGAGCTGCAGCACAGAAGGTTTTTCACCTGAATGCGTAGAATGCATGCAGGTGAAAAACCTTGAGACTATACAACCATTCAACTAAAGCCGTCCATACACGGAGCGGATTTCTTTCCTGCAACCACAAGTTACAGGAAAGAAATTTGCTTGATTCTCCATTAACACAGACAGTGTTGATGTGGGAATCCCTCTTGCCGGGCTATGGTCATTTCCGGTGGGGGGGGGATGGAGGGGGGGGGGGGAAGCCATCCCCGCTGGGAGAAGACAGTGATTTTAATGATAATTGCAAAAGAATCCGATCAATTTGGTACATTCAGCCTGCCCATTAACGGCTCGAATCTGGGTTCCTGCTGAGATTCGAACCGTGTATGGCTGGCCTAAGTCCCTACCTATTGGTCTGCAGGAGCATAAAGACATATTAATTTAATTACATTATCTAAACTGAAAAAGAATTCCTTAAGTCTGGTACATACTAGTAGTTTTTTTTTCGTTCAACCCAGCAGGCTGAATGAAACAAAACTGAAGTCCACGAAACACGTCATCAGATCAAGCATACCTAAGAAATATACATAATCATGTGACTGTAAAGTTTGTACTATATAATTCACAAAAGTGTGTTTTTTATCCAGCATTTTTTTATCCCTGTATTAAATTCAATAAAAATATATCTTTTTATTATATTCTTGCCATTCTATGTTCTTAGAGGCATATATAAAGTCCCATACTACATGCTTGTAGTGTCCTCCCCCCTTTTTTTCGAAAATACGTTTATGGGATGATACCAATGAGAACATTTTCTGTTTTAGTGGATTCATCCTCAGCCCACATCACATTACCTACTGTACAAAACTCAAGAGCTCAGGAGGAGTCGCTGTACTAACAATCTGATGTTAGTACAGCAATCTCCCCCCACTGAGCTATTGTATTCTGACAGGAGGACAGCCTCCCCAGAACACTTCATTAGCGCTCTCAGCCATTGGCATTGGGACCTTTTTCGGTCATGCCCCTTTGACAGAGGCTGGCCAAACAGCCAGCTTCTGTTGGACCGGCTGCCGTACACACAGGCCGAATGTCGGCCGGTTCACTGGAAACCGCTGGATATTCCGCCCGTGTGTACTAGGCTTTAGCTTTTAGGCCCCCTTCGCACCCCTTTATAGTATGCATGTAAACATGTGTTATGAAAGCCAAGTCAGGGGGCACCACAACATTCCTTTTTTCAATGCATTGCACCAAATAGGAAATATCTGTGCACTGTAACATGCTGTAATCATAGATGTATTAGAGTGATATTCAAAATGAATGGTACCATAACACCGTGCAGATCGAGTGTCATCACATGTTGCATTAAAAGCACAAGCCAGTCTTAAAATGTAAATAAGCTAAAAAGGTTTTTTTTTATATTCCTTTTATGAAATGTTCCCCTAATTACAATCCTAGCGCTAATGTGGATAACTGAATTGATTACAAATTCACATCAGGCATTATTATTTCCAATATTTATTTTGCATTTCATTTCTGACATTCAGTAAATAGAATTGTAACCATCATAAGAACAAACTATTTGTCACCACAGAGAAACCAGTCCTTTGCCAACATGCTCTTTGTGAAGTCATCACCCACATTACTCAGGGTGATGAGACAACACACACAAGGCCAGGATTAAAACATTGCTTGTGCTTGAGTGGGTAGAACAGAATGTTCATATTACATTATGTTGTCAATATAATAACTTCTAACATGAAACATATAGGACAAAGAGAGACACCAGGGCCAAGGATTGGAAAGACTCATCCAACTTGGTTACAACCAAGAGAATGTGTCACTTGTTCTTATGAAACACTGAGTGTCTTTTGCCTTTCTTTTGGTATCTAATGAGGGTTCTTTCACACTGACATTCTCTCTCTTGTTCAGAAGGAGATCCGTGCACAGATCCTCTGTTGTATTCGGAGCAGAACGGGACTTCACGCTACCTCCCTGCCTTCAGTTTGTTGTCCACATTTTGACAACGGATGCTTGTAGACCCATGTTGGATCTATGGTCTGCCCAGGGCTGGTGCAAGGATTTTTGACACCCTAGGCGAAACCTGATTTTGTCACCCTCCTTGGCTCCACCCCTGACTCCAACCCCTTTTGCCTGCCCAGCCTGATCAGCGCCAATGAATTGCAGCCTGATCAGCACCAATCAAATGCAGCCTCACCAGCTCCCATCAAATACAGCTTCACCAGCGCCAATCAATACAGCCTCACCAGTGCCCATCATATAGAGCTTCACCAGTGCCAATCAATACAGCCTCACCTGTGCCCATCAAATACAGCTTCACCTGTGCCCATCAAATACAGCTTCACCTGTGCCCATCAAATACAGCCTCATGGGGGATGGGGGCGGAGGGGGGGTATTTGGCAGATCAGTCACTATTTCTATATACATTTGCAAATAGCATGTGATAATGCAATCTCATTATCTTAGTCAGACAGTGTCAGTTTTTACATGAATCAATGCAGAGCAGCCAGTGACAGATCAACAGTGGCCAGGTGACCCTAGTCGGCAGTGGACCCTAGGCAGCCGCCTACTCCGCCTAGTGGTAGAGCCGGCCCTGTGTCTGCCAGATGTAGACAGACTTGTGTCCACTTACATCAGGCTACCTCCGCTCTGTCACATTTAGGTCTAGAAAAAGAAAAAAGGTTGCAGACCTTTTCCAAGTCTGTTTACACCTGGCAGCCCCTAAACTTGCATGGGGCTTCCAGTCAGGTCTGCCTGAAAAACCGACAACCTTATCAGAATGAAGGCCCCTTGAACCACCTTTAGCGAAAGGGAGCCTTGACTACTGGAAGCATGGCATCACTGTGGGTGTGACCCTAAAAGGGAAGTTAAGCAGCTCCATTAGTATTGGCTACAAAGATCTGAGGTGACTGGGTGGAGCCTGAACTCTAGGAAAGGGCTATGCTGGGGCACGTCCAACTGCTCTGAGGAGATTCAGCTTTCACAAGAGTTGCCCACCTTGCCACCCGTTGCAATGCTTTGGCACAGCTTTATTGGCGGTTTTGACCTTGCCAGCAATTGATGTTGCTTTATGGGCTATGCCCTCAAGTTAAATTCTGGGGACAGTCTAATGCCTGTCTGGCACTGATGATAAGGACAGGCCTCTTAGACTATGTGAATTTATGTTTTATGGGTGCTCACATTATAACTGTGACTGGCATTGTTGTTTGGTACATTTGGAAAGTTGTTACTTTTGCAAAGTTCAATAAAGCTATGGCCTTTCCCTATTTCCAACTTAGGCTACTTTCACACTGGGGTGGGTGGTAGCGGTAAATCCCTGCTACTTTCAGCAGGGATTTACTGCTGTTATATCGCCGCTACGGCGCCGCTATGCAGGCGGGAGCAGGGCACTTTTAGTAAGGGGTTAAAAGTGCCGCCGATCAGCCTTCTGAGGCGGTGTATAGCCGATACGGGAGCGCAGTCCATTGATTTCAATGGAGGGGGTGGTTTTGGAGCGGTGAATACACCGCCCCAAAGATGCCGCTTGCACAACTTTTCTTGCTGCCTGTAAGCGCACCACTCCAGTGTGAAAGCACTCAGGATTTCACACTGGGGAGAATGGGGGAGAGTTTTTCAGGAGCTGCACAGGTGCTATTTTTAGCACCGCAGTGCCTGAAAAACGTTTCAGTGCAAAAGTAGCCTTAATCAGCTTCCGTGTCTCTTTGGGGGGCAAGATATTGGTTTATTAGTTGGTCATAAATGAGCCTATGCCTTTCAGCAGTCAAGTCTGTATGAAAGGACTTGGGTTGGCCATACATGTAGAAAATTTGCAGGAAAGAAATTTGCTTGATTCCCCCATCACCACAGACAGTGTTAATGCGGAATCCCTTCTACCAAGCCATTGTCTTCCCCCAGCGAGAGGACAGGTGAAGCCACCCCCGCCGGGAGAAGACAGTGATTATTGCTACAATTATTCCACAATTGGTGGTGTCTGCAGAGAGTGTCAATAAGTTCAAAAAGCTCTTAGATGGACATCTTAGTAAGCATAATATACATGGATATGGGAATTGATAGAGACATACATATACCCACACAGGTTGAACTGGATGGACTGATGTCTTTATTCAACCTTACTAACTCTGAGGCAGGGTTCACACTAGTGCGAATTGGATGCAGATTTCCCCGCATCCAGTTTGCATGTCTGGAGATTGGGACCGACTCTCAATGGAGCCAGTTCACACATCTCTGGAGTGGCTGCGGAGCCAATTGCACAGGAGTCCTGAAATCGGACCTGAAATGATGAACAGGGCCGCACCAGACCCCTGCTGAGAACCGCTTCATAGTGCGGTGTGAACCCAGCCTGAAGATAAAAAATATTTTACCACGTGCTGTGACCCCCTCCCCTTTCCCAAACACTTACCCGAGCCCTTTCTAGATCCAGTGCTGTGCCCAGTTGCATCTCTTCTCCCCCATCTTCCTGGTGTCATTATAGGAGACATAGGCAGCAGCGGGAACCATAGGCATTGGTTAAACTGAGCCCAGTGTCATTTATCCAACTTTACATGAGCCCAGGCCATCATGGGCATTCCATGTACGGGATCATCGTCATATTGGTCTGTGTTCACAGTACAATACAGAAGACTCAATTATTGGATAATGTAAAGACATACCTCCCAACTTTTTGAGATGGGATTGAGGAACACCTATTAGCAAAAGTAGGCATACACACCCCCTGCCATGCTCCTTTAACCAGTTGCCGACCGCACGCCGTGGCTTGACGGCGGCTACATGGTTCGTTATCGCGAAGCGCCGTCACCTGACAGCGGCCGCGAGAACACTGTGTTTTTCCGGGGGGGGGGGCCAGGGAGGGAGTACGGCGGACTCTATGTCCACCAGTTACCTGCGATCACCCCCCCAGAGAGACAGAACGGAGGTCCGTGTATGTAAACACCGATCTCCGTTCTGACAGAGGAGGAAGGGATGTGATCACAGGCTTCCTGTATATGGGAGCCTTGATCACTCCCCTCCCCCAGCCAGCCCAGCCCCCATACAGTTAGAACACACTGAGGGAACACAGTTAGCCCTTAGAGCACCCCCTGAAGGTTAACCCCTTCACTGCTAATGGCATTTACACAGTAATCAATGCATTTTCATAGCACTGATCGCTGTATAAATGCCAATGGTCCCAAAAAAGTGTCAAAATGGTCCGACATGTCCGCCGCAATATCACATTACCGCTAAAAATCGCAGATCACCGCCATTAGTAGTAAAATATAAAAAAAAAAATAAAAACCCCATAAATTAATTCTCATCATTCGTAAACGTGGCAACTTTTGCCCAAACCAATCAAAAAATGCAGATTACGATTTTGTTTACCAAAAATGTGAGGAAGAATATAATTCAGCCAAAACTGATGAAAAAAATGTTTTTTTATATATATTTTTTTGGATATGTATTTTAGCAAATAGTAAGAAATATTGTTTTTTTTTTTGCAAAATTGTCGCTCTTTTTTGTTATAGCAGTGATCAAAAATGACGCAGAGGTGATCAAATACCACCAAAAGAAAGCTCTATTTGTGGGAAAAAAAGGACGCAAATTTCGTTTGGGTACAACGTCACACGACCGCGCAGTTGTCAGTTAAAGCGAAGCAGCGCCGAATCACAAAAAGTGCTCTGGTCCTAATGTGGGAAATCCTTCCAGGGCTGAAGTGGTTAAAGGAGAATTATACTAAAAATAGTTTGTCAAACCCACAAGTGCTTTTTTTTTACCACTACTGTCTTTTAAAATTTATAAATGCAGCAATTTAGAAATTGGATGAAAGGTTTAGCACTGGGAAACACTTTTTTAAAGATAAAAAGAGCATTTTATATACAACTATATAGATCAGACCACAATGAGGGACAAATGAAGAGGGACAGGGGGACTTTGTTCCAAATCAGGGACAGTCCCTCGAAATCAGGGACAGTTGGGAGCTGTCTGTATGGTATGCATGAAAAAATAATAATTCCCACGGTGGAAGGGGAGCAGAGGGGCTACTGTTTGTAGTCTGAAAGTAGCCTCTCAATATAATGGCAGGTCAATTTAGCATTCCTTAAAAGCTATCACTGCCTGGAATAATAATATGTCATTCCACTTCTACAAGTTAGTTCACATCTGCCAGGCTCCATTTAATAAAAAAAAAAAAAGTAATTTCTTGCCACTGTAGTCTATCAACATGTTAGCAATAAGAACTGTCTGTATTGCCCTATAGCAGTCACTCACACTTTAATTTCCCGATTTTCTGTAGTGCGATACACACAGGTTTGTATTACTGGGACTTTGACACACGAAGCTATAATTTGCATAGTGTTCATCTTACTATCAACTAATGTGTAATGCTAAGGCTTTAGATAATTCAAAAAAGTAAATAGTCATAAAAATCAATTAGATTTAATTACCTTGAAATCATGTTTGGCTCTCCTGTCACATTTATTTTAAATATACATAGGGAAACACCATCTCTAATTAAATTAGAAATTTCCATGGATCTACAGCCCTGGGGACGATGAAGTCCTAGTGGAGAGCGTTATAGTTTCAGCCATATAGACTCAGCTATAATAATGATGTGCAAAGGACGGAAACATATAGCAGCCAATCAAATGTATCTTTACTGAAATGGCTTGGATTAAATTTATTTATTTTCCAATAACCTTTATAAAATCTTAAAGTGGCAAATGCAAGGTCAGTTATCTGGTTGCCGCATCACACCCCCAATAAAAAAACATTAAATAAAACAAAAAATAATAATTTGAAGAACATAGCACGAGGCAGAATTTTGAGTATCAAACTTGTCATTGATATAGAATTTGTTCTGCAGATTGTCCAAGCCACATTAATATACCCAAGCATATGCAAGCTGGTAAGAGGTACATACTGTATTTTTAATATTTTGTTTACATACATAGTTGTTAAGGTTGAATGAAGACACCAGTCCATCCAGTTCAACGTGTGTGTGTGTGTATGTGTGTGTGTGTGAGTTTATGTCAAAATTAAATCCCATATCCCTGTACGTTGTGATTGTTAAGATGCCCATCTAAAAGTTTTTGGAACTAGCAACATTGCCTGCTGATACCACTGCTTGTGAAAGGGTGTTCCAAATCCTCACTGCTCTGACACTAAATAACCCTCTACACAGTTTAAAGTGGAGTTCCATCCTATTAAAAGTCAGCAGCTACAAAAAGTGTAGCTGCTGACTTTTAATAATCGGACACTCACCCGTCCCTCGTTCCAGCGATGCAACCACCCGCAGGGCCGCTCTTCTCCCCCTCCTCCGTATGGCGCCTTTATCACAAGTGTGGGCACCCGGCTTTGGCCGGCGTATCTTCTGGGACCTGTGACGTGTCCCAGAAAATCGCAAAGAGTGAGGGGGGAAGGTGAACTTCCTTCCAGTTCCGCGGCACCAGGAGAGGAAGTGGACCTGAGACCCTGTGAAAATAGTGGAATGTTGGGGGGTTCCTTAAGGACTCCTGTGTGTAAACCATCTAGTTCTGGTGATTTATTTATGTTGAGTTTTTCAAGTCTATTTCTGACACTGGTTTCTGTTAGCCACTAAGGGTGCATTCTGTAATGCATTATTAACATTACAGTTTTGGTTACTATATCCCCCCTTTTCCTTTGTGAAAACTGAGAAGAGTGCATTTAAAACCTTTGCCTTCTCCTTGTCTTTTGTAGCCAAATTGCCTTCATCATCTTTTATGGGGCCAAAATGCTCTGGACTCACTTTCTTACTTTTAATATATTTAAGAAATGTATTGTGATTTTTTTTTACTCTCCGTCTATTTTAGCCACCCTGATTGCGCTCTTACATTTCTTATTGCTTTCATTGTAGTGTTGGAATGCTGACAACAACCCCTCATCCAGTCAATATCTAGATATTTGAAATCTCCCATTATAATAACATTTCCCTGCTGCCCGCCACTGTCCTTAACAGTGATAGGAGGTCAGACTCCTCCTCATCCCTCAGGTTAGGGGCCTGTAGCATACGCCCACTATTACTTTCCCATTTGTTTCCTGCCTTTGGAACTCCAACCACAAGGATTCCACCTCCTCCCTTGCTCCATTAGTAATGTCGTCACTCATGTTCACTTGCAAATCTTTCTTGATGTACAGGCATACCTCTCCCCCTTTCCTACCCTCCCTGTCCCTACAATATGGGGAATACCCCTGAACGGTTGTCAGCCAGCCATGTGAGCTGTCAAACCAGGTTTCTGAAATTCTCACAAAATCAAAATCCTCTTTGTAAAATAGTAGCTCCAGGTCTCCCATTTTATTAGATAGACTTTGAGCATTCGTATACAAGCCTCGTAATTTTGTCCTGTCACATTCTATATCCTTGTTAGTTTTATGAGGCTGTGATTGGAATTTGCCAACTTACTTACCTTGTGTTTTGGTATTCTAGTCACCCTACCACTAATGCCCCCAATATTACCCACTGAATCTTGCTCATTGCTGGCTAGCACTACACCTGGTCCCTCCTCCCCAACACCTAGTTTAAAAGCCCCTCTAACTTTCTTGCCATCTTCTCTTCTCTTCTTGAAATGGTGTATTATTTTACCTTTTTTCTTTAGTACTGTATGTTTATTTTGTGGGGTAGTGGAGTTCCCAGATAGGAGGACCTTGCATTTTCACACAATGTCCACTTTAATTTACAAATAATTAATATAGAATGCTTTCATAACATTAGCTTTATGAAAATATTTCATCAAGCTAGTTATGTGAAGCATGCTGATAGTAGGCCAAAGCAAAGTGACAGAGAGATGAGCACATCTCTGTTCCACTTCTCCTTTCACTGTCCAGTCACAGACTGGGGCAAGTCCAGGACGAGCTGGGCTCAGAGGAAGTAGCTTGAATGACACTGGCCTACAAACTGAGGACACCAAGTGGCAGAAAAACATAAGGAGGGGGGGTTAGGGAGCTGGGGAGAGGGATTTAAAGGTATCGTTGGGTCAGGATAACTCCAGTGTATTAGTAACGGAACCCCTGCAAAGTATTATGCTGCAAGGAGTGCTACCCCTATGGCAGAAAGGATGAATTGATTTTACCGTCTCCAAGTTTTGGAGTATTTCTCCTGTTGGTGTTGAGCAGTGAGTACTAAATCTTCCAATTTATTGATATCTTCCTCTTTCCTCAACCTTTCCACCGGAGAAGGCGGGGATTGTTTTTTCCAGTTAAGTGGGATACAGAATTTAGCTGCCTTTTAAGAGGTGTCGCATTATAGATTTTTTATAACGTTTAGCTGGGATTGTGGAGGCATGTAGCAGAAAAAAAGGTGGGTCATCGGGAATCTTCATTACATTTTTTACACAGTACCGGGTAATGCCCACAGAGAGCAGGGTAAGGGGAAGCCGCCGTGATGCCTGTTGCCCAGGTGAAGTGCTGCTCGCCATAGAGGGGGCGTGTGGCAATTTGTAAAACAACAAAACATTTTTTTTTACTTTCTGCTATAATACATATCCAATAAAAAAATATAAAAATAAAAATAAAAAAATGTATTCATCAGTTTAGGCCGATTATATATTCTTCTACATATTTTAAGTAAAAAAAAAAAATCGCAATAGGCATTTATTGATTGGCTTGCGCAAAAGTTATCGTGTCTGCAAACTATGGTATGGATTTAGGGACTTTTATTTTTTTATTGTTTTTACTGGTAATGGCGCCGATCTGAGATTTTTAGCAGGACTACGACATTGCGGCGGACAAATCTGACCCCAAGTGACATTTTTTTGGGGACCAGTGACATTATTACATTGATCAGTGCTATAAAAATGCAGTGATCAATGTATAAATGACACTGGCAGGGAAGGGGGGCGATCAAGGGTTAAGTATGTTCCCTGAGTGTGTTCTAACTGGAGGGGGGATGCCAGGGACATGACAGAGATGCTGTGAACAAGGCTACAAGCCGAAATGCGTCTGCGTGTGCTGTATTTTTATGGGCATGGAATAAATTCATTGGATATCGTACTTCAGTGTGCCGGTTCTTTTTGCTGTATATTATTTGGACTATCTGATGAGGAGGAACATCCTGAACCTGAGCACCTGACACAGGTGTGCATACTGTTACAATGAACTGAATTTCTTTGTGCTCTGGGTTCTGAGCGGTGCACCTTTGTGGTTTGCACATGACAGAGATCGATGTGCCCGATCACTAGGAACAGCAGATCTCTGAGATGTCCCCTGTCAGAACGGGGATCCGCCTTGTTTACATAGGCAGATCCCCGTTCTGCCTCTGTACACCGCCCGACCAGCAAGCACACTCATCTCCCATGCATGGACCGACGTACACCTATGGCAGTTTGCATAGGAGAGCCGACCTACCTCCGTATAATGACGACGGCTGCTCAGCAAGTGGTTAATCCAATATTGAAAGTCTGCTTATTAACAATACTAATTATGCATGGATTGACTTTGGGATGTATTGAGTTGTTATATTTTTATTTGATAAATATACAGTGGGTATAGAAAATAATCACCCCCCTTTAAAAGAATCATATTATGTTGCTTTGCAGCCTGAAATGAAGACAGACACACTTTTTGCTTTATCCAGCTGTATTTACTCAGGGCAACATATAACATTCAAGTGAAAGATATAACACCAACATGTCAGAAAAACATTTTAAAAATTCAAAAACAGAATCACTGAGTTGGAAAAAGGATCAACCCCTCCTAAAAAATACATTTCTAGCAACATGTCGTGTTAATTAGGGTTAAAGATTAGACATGCTCCTCCTCTACACAACAGCGATATACTGTGTACTGTGATTCACCGGAGCTGATTAGCGCATTTTTTTTCAGTTTTTAGTGTCTTTAGGGCTGTGCATATTTTTGTTTGCAGTTTTTATTGTGACCTTTTAGCACAGCAGATAATACGTTTTTCAGGTATAAAAGATTAACACTGCACCTATAGATATATCGTTTTTTTTATCTAAACATCAAATGTGTGAACTCACGCTCAGCCGTGTATAGAAAGTGTTCAAGAAGACTCCGTTCTCCACAGAAACCAGTCATGATTTTTTACTGTGTTGTTCAGAGCAAACAATCGGGATTTTTCTCACAGTGTTTGCCATAGCAGTGAGTTAGTATTAATCTTTCTCCCACTGTGTTGCCTATAGCAACCATTCAGTATTCTTATAATAACCAATTAGCATTTTCCTTTAAAAGTGGCACAGGGCACTTCATTTTTTATTTTTGGTATTAAATTACTTATTGCTCCCTGCAAGTTGATTATTATAATTTTTTGGTATCTTTAGGGCTGTGTTTATTTTGCTTTA
Organism: Glandirana rugosa; assembly: GCA_018402905.1. Classification (NCBI taxonomy): domain Eukaryota; kingdom Metazoa; phylum Chordata; class Amphibia; order Anura; family Ranidae; genus Glandirana; species Glandirana rugosa. Next base: position 36,703 of record BLSH010359910.1, read on the forward strand.
TTTTGTATAACCAGTCTCACCTTTTTATTATTATTATACAGGATTTATATATTATATAATAATAATAATATATATATTATATACAACATGAGTGCAAGCAGTACAGTTACAATACAATTCAATACATGAGGAATCAGAGGGCCCAGCTCATTAGAGCTTACAATCTATGAGGGAGGGTCGAGTGATACAAAAGGTAATAATCCGTGGGGAATGATCTGATGAAGAAAGTAAAAGTACAGTCGTTAGGTGTGGGCAGAATAGGCTTCTCTGAAGAGAAGAGTATCCAGGGATCGTCTAAAATCAAGTAGAGTAGGAGAAAGTCAGACAGATTGGCGTAGGGAGTCCCACAGGATGGGAGAGGCTTGGGAAAAGTCCTGGAGGTGAGCATGGGAGGAGGTGATGAGGGAACTAGAGAGGAGGAGGTCATGTGAGGAACGAAGAGAATGCGTAGGTTGGTATTTTGAGAATAGGTTATTAATGTAGCTGGGGGCCAAGTTGTGGATGGCTTTGTAAGTTGTTAGAATTTTGAATTGAATTTGTTGGGTGAGTGGAAGCCAGTGGAGGGATTGATAGAGAGGGGTAGCAGACACTGAGCAGTAGGTAAGGTGAATGAGTCTGGCAGCAGCATTCATGATGGACTGAAGTTGGGATAGCCTATGTAAAGGTAATCCCGTGCAGAGGGAGAAGCAGTAGTTGAGGCGAGAGATGACCAGGGAGTGAACTAGGAGCTTTGTGGGCGTCATTGGTTAGGAAGGGACGTATTTTGGAGATGTTACGGAGGTTGAGGCGGCAAGATTTGGAAAGTGTTTGGATGTGGGGCCGAAAGGATAGTTCAGAGTCCAGGGTTTACACCTAAAACCTTGGCATACGGGGACGAGCTGATAGTTGTAGTGCTATGGATCTTGACAGGGAAATCAAGGGAAGAAGCACGTGGGGGAGGAAAAATCATGAGCTCAGTTTTGGAGTACAGAATAGTGTCCATTAGATTTAGCTATTAGCAGATCATTTGTGAGTTTTTGGAGAGCAGTTTCCGTGGAGTGTTGAGGGCGGAATCCAGGCTGAAGGGGATCAAGAAGTTTATTCTTGGCGAGGTGGTTGCTCAGTCGGTTGTAGACCAGACGTTCAAGCTTGTCTTCTATAGCCCCTTGCTGACCGCCCTATAGCAGTTTTACTGCTACAGGGCGGCAGCTCTGTGCAAGATGATGATCTGCAGTTGCACTCAATGCCCCACCCCAAACGGCAAACATTAATAAACCATACAGAATGGGGATCTGCCAATCTACATAAGGCAGATCACCATTCTGACAGGGGGGGAAGAGATGGATTCCATGTTTGTGCAAAGCAGGGACTAGAATCCATCACTTCCCCTAGTAAAAGCATCACGTACAGTATGCACAAACACTGGCTAGGCGCACAGTTAACCCTTTGATCGCCCTAGATATTTAACCCCTTCCCAGCCAAGGTCATTAGTACAGTAACAGGGCATATTTTTAGCACTGATCGCTGTATTAGTGTTACTGGTTCCCGCAAAGTGTCAAAAGTGTCTGTTAGTGTCCGATTGTTTGCTGCAATATCACAGTCCCTCTGTAAGTTGCTAAACGCCACCATTACCAGTAGAAAAAAAAAATGAATAAAAACTCCCTCAACATATACCATGGTTTGTAGACACTATAACGTTCGCGTAAACTAATCAATAGATGGTTATTGTTTTACTAAAAACATGTAGTAGAATACATATTGGCCTACATTTATGCAGATTTTTTTTTTATTGGATATGTTTTATGGCAGAAAGTTAAAAATATGTTTTTTCTTTTTCAAAATTGTCGGTCTTTTTTTGTTTATAGGGCAAAAAATAAAAAACACAGTGGTGATCAAATACCACCAAAAGAAAGCTCTATTTGTTGGGAAAAAAAACAACATAAAGTTTATTTGTGTACAGTGATGCATGACCGCACGATTGTCAGTTAAAATAACACAGTGCCATATCGCAAAAAATGCCCTGGTCATGAAAAATAAATCTTCCGGAGGTCAAGTGGTTGTAAGACACACTGGGCCTAATTCACTATATCGCGAATATGCGATCGCATAACGCTCAAAAATAACGCCCATGAAAGCCAATTAGCATATCACATAGGCGATTGCGCGAACGCAAAATCGCGTATTTGCCGCGATGGGAATAGCTGATGTCAACTGGGCTTGAACCTGCAGAATCCATTGAAGGCTTGTATGAACATGATTTGCTTGAAAAAAGTGTATGGGAACTACCGCAGCAAAATTGAAAATATAATGCTGCATACAATGCAAGGTGTGCTGATGACATCTGTAGGATACGAACCTGGAGCTGTAAGCTTTAGAATGCATCGGAATAAACCACTACGCTATAGACTTGACTACAACCGGACAGAAAAAATACATTTACTAATCTTGTATTCTCTTCATTCTCTACAAACTAACTGCTGCCACCTTAACTAGAGTGTGATTATTGCAATTGCACACCATAATATTAATGAATGTGTACATACCATTACATAAGTTCATAGTATGGAAGCAATCAAACTGATGATGGGCATTGGCTAATTGGTGAATATGCCTTCACATATTTTCAAAATATAATGCTACGTACAATGCAAGGTGTGCTGATGA
>BLSH010359910.1:44637-75290 GCA_018402905.1 Glandirana rugosa
GGACACCCTCTCCACGTTACGTCCTTGGCCACGACTTTAGTACGACCTAGGACGTAGCGTGGTTACACTTGGACCCGATTCCGGCGAAAGTGTGAACACGCTGGACTTTCAGCGTACTGAAATGGCGCTAAACAACGTTAAAAAAACTGCACTAAAACTACACTGAACTTCTTTATCGACACATTAAGACTCCAGATAACTGGAGCTCAACGAAACTTCAGCGTGTCTATACTTACCACGAGTAACCTTTGAAGATCATTTCCAATGAGCACCATTCATATCTGTGCGACTTCAAAGCAACTCGAGGTCAATAGACCTCAGAATTACACAGCTATTTCTTCAAGTCACATCAAAATCACGTCAAAAAAATTGCAACAAATCGCGGTAAAGTCATGCGACTTTCAGGTCGCACAAGTGTGAAAGCGGCCTTAGCCCAGGTTCACATTGGTGCGATGCAGGATCCAGCATGATTTCAGCACCGGTTCCTGCATTGCACCTCTCCCACAGGCAGTTCACACTGCCTTCTGTGAACCGCTGCGGGTGTCAGTACAATATTAATGACACCCTCAGATTGGTTCATAGATCGCAGTGCTAACTGTGGATTCCGATAGGAATCGGATCGCAGGAGTGAGAACACCCATGCGACCTGATTCTGGTGTACCGAAAAAAAGGTCTCTGCACTGCTATAGCAGCAAAGGCTTGGCTAAATCAAATTTGAACCCTACAGACTAAGACTGGGATGCTATTAAAGTTCATGTTTGTATAAAGGCAGGTGTCCCAATACTTTTGGCAAGATCGCAGATTGTGCAAGATTTGCAATGGTGGTGGAACCCTCGTCCACATAAATGCTACATTTATATAAAACCTGGTGAAGGACATGAGTTATGTTTAACAACACAGGAAGAGATGATAGCCTTTCTACAGGACACAGCATGTTGGGGATTTGAACCTATGAACCCCGGTGTTGCTCAGCAGAAGTGCTAAGCCCTTAGCCACATCCATGGAGCATCCATTGCTGTGATGTCAAACAGTCCTAAGTCTCAGAGGTGCAATAAATGAACCAATGCAGATGTGCTGTGTAAGGCTGCATAACCATTGAACAACCTGTTTCTGGCATATGCCATCTGTTCTGAAGGTTTGTTATGGCTCAGTACTGTGAGCATTCTGCTATAGAACATCTCTCATTTTGGGGCATTTGCCTTGGTAAGAAGCTGCAATTATTGCTGGATGGGAAATGTTAAGGCTGATTATAGTCTTTTCCCATAGAAAACATGTGACACAATTTGCAATAGTGGTGGAACCCTCCTACACATAAATACTACATGTAGACATAATTTTGGTAAGAACATGCATTATGAGTACAGAAAACTTCTCTACATGAAGAGATATTCTCAGGACGCAAACCCAGAACCTCTATGGTCCTAGGTAGAAGCGTTAAGCTGTTAGCCCCCAGTCTGCCGGGTGTGCAACCCTCCTACACATAAATACACATAAATACACATAAATACACATATACTGCATTTATTTGCACATAGAGGTGGTGGAATTACATTAGTCTGGAGTTTATTCTGTGCTATTTGGCGATGCTTGAAGTGTAAAACAGTGATGTTATTGCAACAGCTTTTTTATTATTATTATTATTATTTGTATTATTATTATATGTAGTATTATTATTTATTATATTATTTATTATTATCATTTATTGTTTGTGGTTTGTGAAGATACCTGTGTGAGTTTAGGAAAATGTTTTTATGAGATGGACAGCAACAAGCAAAAGACAGGGAAAAATATGAGAGGATTGAGCATTGTAGCATTTTTAAAAACAAATTAGATGATGAAATAGCAACATTGTTGCAGGGACAATTTGTTTGAGAGAAAGATACATTTCATCTCAACATGAAACATGAAAAGGATTTCTTTAGGGAAGTTACAATTGTATCATTAGAATCAATGGCTAAAACTTGCATTGGGCTTCTTAAGAAGGTATATTAGCCAACGCGAATTTTCCTTCGCAAAAAAGACATTATAGACAAGTGTGAATTTGCGAATTTACTATACCGCCCTCTAAAAAAGGCATGGGGGTTAAAATGAGGGCATTTCCTTGTCTGAGCATGCTCAGTTGTGCTGATGAATAGTCAGGAAAAAAGGGGGAATTTGGCTCTTTTCAGACTTTCAATGATATTTCAGGTTATACATCACTTTTTTAAACAATTTAAAAGCAGATCATCATTAAACAAGATACTACATTTTTAGAAACAATTTAGGTGATCCTATCATGCTCTAAACATTATTTCCATGTGCAATTCCCTTGCTTCTACCACGACTAGTTTTTTAGTCACTCACTGCTGTTTGGGCGTTATAGTGAATTTGATTCTGGGACTATTTTCTCCCTCAGGGCTTTAGTGAATTCCATTTTCGCGCTATAGTAAATGACCCCCACTCTGTCAATGAAGAGTACAAGGTAGGGTCCCTATTGGCCAAAAGCATGTATTTTATCAATTTACCTGATTTGCAGTTTACATTTTTGGTTTGTAGTCAATGTGTGCAAAGAGAGATCACACAAATACATATACAGTATCTCACAAAAGTGAGTACACCCTTCACATTTTTGTAAATATTGTATTATATCTTTTCATGTGACAACACTGAAGAAATGTCACTTTGCTACAATGTAAAGTAGTGAGTGCACAGCTTGTATAACAGTGTAAATTTGCTATCCCCTCAAAATAACTCAACACATGGCCATTAATGTCTACACCACTAGCAACAAAAGTGAGTACACCCCTAAGTGAAAATGTCTATATTAGGCCCAAAGTGTCAATATTTTGTGTGGCCACCATTATTTTCCAGCACTGCCTTAACGTTCTTGGGCATGGAGTTCACCAGAGCTTCACAGGTTGCCACCGGAGTCCTTTTCCACTCCTCCATGATGACATCACTGAGCTGGTGGATGTTAGAGATCTTGCACTCCTCCACCTTCCATTTGAGGGGTACCCCTGGGAGCCAGCTGCTATGTATCTGGAAGTACCTGCAACCTTCACTTAAATGGTGCGGGGCACAGATTTTAAGGTGGTGTACATCCATACCATCCCTTTAAACTCTGTTTGCAGTGAGTTAGAAACAACTAAGTAAATAAGTAGTAGGTAAAAAAATAACTAGTAGGTATAAAAAAATAACTAATACATCTAATACACTAATGCAGCAACATAGCAGAGGATGCTCACCAGTCCTGGTAACCCAGCGAACCTTGGCCTAGACACTTGTCTGTCTCTAATCCTTATGGATCTGTCCTGAGGAATCTGGTCCTCAGCATTCTAGTCCCTGTCACTCTGGTTCTTAGTACTTCAGTACCCAGTGCTCTGGTCCTCAGGGAGTCACTGATATATGCACATACAGGCACAGAGGTGTAGGTGTGCACTGCTCCAGTTGCCAGCAGAAGAGAGACCTTCCTTTCCAAAAACCCTGGAAAACTACAGTATCTCTCTTTCTCCTCACTTTACAGGGTTTTGTGTGTATTGTAGTTTGCAGGCCCATTATCCACTTAACCACTTCAGCCCCAGAAGAATTTCCCAGGTTAGGACCAGAGCACTTTTTGCGATTCGGCACTGCGTCGCTTTAACTGACAACTGCGTGGTCGTGCGACGTTGTACCCAAATGAAATTTGTGTCCTTTTTTTCCCACGAATAGAGCTTTCTTTTGGTGGTGTTTGATCCCCTCTGCGTCATTTCTGATCACCGCTATAAACAAAAGAAGAGCAACCATTTTGCAAAAAAAGCCAAATTTCTTACTTTTTGCTGAAATACAAATCCAAAAAAAAAATATAAAAAAAAAATGTTTTCATTGGTTTTGGCCGATTTATATTCTTCCTCATATTTGTGATAAAAAAAATCGCAATCCGCATTTATTGATTGATTTGCGTAAAAGTGGCCGCGTTTACGGATGGTAAGAATTCATTTCTGGGGTGTTTATTTTTTTTTTATTTTTTACTAGTAATGGCAGCGATCTGCGATTTTTAGTGGTACTGCGATATTGCAGCGGACATGTCGGACATTTTTTACACTTTTTCGGAACCAATGACATTTATACAGCGATCAGAATTTTAAATGTACACTGATTACTGTATAAATGTCATTGGCAGTGAAAGGGTTAACCTGGGGAGGGAGATCTAGGGGTTAACTATGTTCCCTAGGTGTGTTCTAACTGTGGAGGGGTTGGGCTACCATGGGCATGAAAGATCTAACTGATTCCAGAGACAGGGATCAGTAGATCTCCCACGCCCCCACTATCAGAGCGGGGAACCGCCGTGTTTACATCGGTGGTTCCCCGTTCTTTGCCTGTGGTCCACCCGAGCCGCGGGCACACTCCTCAGGAGTGCGGCGGGCTCGCAAGCGCGCCCCCTAGCGGCCACTTGCAGACCGCCCCTTTTTACAGCGATTCGCGCCCATCGTCCACACTGCTGCCGTAAATAGACGGTGGGCAGTGTGGAACTGGTTAAAGACCAGCCGCTGTCATTATATTGTGGCAGGTTGACTCTATTACACGAATCGCCGTAGGTATACGTCGCTTTGTGTAATAGATATAAGGCACGCCCAGGCCCCGGAGCCCATGTGCGATCACTCCACACAGAGCCAGAACGGGGGTCTGTCAATGTAAACAAAGTTGATCCCCATTCTGACAGGGGAGCTCAGAGTGATCGTCTGTTCCTAGTGAACACCTTCCAGGGAACACATCTAACCCTTTGATCGCTTCCTAGTGTTAGCCCCTAGCACTGATCGCTGTATAAATATCATTGGTCCCAAAAAAGTGACAAAAGTGTCCTATCTGTCCGCCACAATGTCGCAGTCCCGCTAAAAATCACAGATCGCCGCCATTACTAGTAAAAAAAATAATAAAAATGCCATAAATCTATCCCCTATTTTGTAGACGCTATAACTTTTGCGCAAACCAATCAATATACGCTTATTGCAATTTTTTACCAAACATATGTAGAAGAATACATATTGGCCTAAACTGATGAATACATTTTTTTTTATATATCTATGATAGCAAAAAGTAAAAAATATTGTTTTTTTTTTTCAAACATGTCGCTCTTTTTTGTTTATAGCGCAAAAAATAAAAACCGCAGAGGTGATCAAATGCCACCAAAAGAAAGCTCTATCTGTGGAAAAACAAGGACACCAATTTTGTTTGTGTACAACGTCGCACGACTTCGCAATTGTCAGTTAAACTGACGCAGTGCCGTATCGCAAAAAATAGCCTGGTCATTAAGAGGGTAAATCCGTCCGGTCCTTAAGTGGTTAACCTCCCCAGCAGAGTGCTCCCCGCAAAATACATTTCCAATGATCCCGTGTGGCTGCATTATAGTCCGTTCGGTTTCTCAAATCCCACCAGCTCCCCCTGGTAAGTGGAGGCTGAACAGCACTGAAACCAGCAAAAGAATCTTTGGGCACACAAATTGGTTGTAGCACAGTGTCTGTTGTTGCTCTCTCTGCTGACTGAGGCACCATTCACACGGGCGCGACTGTCGCTCCGACTTGGGTAGCCTCAAGTCGCCCCAGGTCGCTTGACATCTGAAATCCCATTGAAATGAATGGGAGCCGTCTTAATGTACACTACTGAAGTCGGAACGACTTCAGGAAAGGTTCCTGTACTACTTCTAGGCGACTTCTATCCGACTTGTGCCCATAGAATTGAATAGAAGTCGCCTCCAAGTCGGATCCCCCATCTAAATAAAAGCGACTTTGTAGTGAAAAGAATAGAATTTATTTTTAGGCAACCCCCTCCCTCCCTTTTCTGATTGGTCAAGGCAAAGTCGCCTGGAAAAAGTCGTGTTGTAAAGTCGCCTCAAGTCCCTGGAAGTCGCGCTGGAAGTCGCGCTGAAAGTCGCGCTGAAATTGCCTAGCAAAGTCGCGTCGAAGTCGGGTCGCCCCTGTGTGAATGCAGCCTAAGCGCCTGGCTACATCAATAAAAAAAAGGAAAGCACGTACAAAACATAACATGTGCCATACTGTAGGCACCCGCCCACACACCCCTATCTCCAGAGGCTCTCCCCTGTCAAGCTTGAACCTTGATGTCAATGTCTCCAGCACCTCTAAACCAGCCAGCGTTCAATGAGGCACAGTAGCAACCCTATGCTCAAAGGAAATCCTTGGTGATGAAATGCATCAGTTGGAAGGGCTTGAGCAAACACTTGAGGGATCCAATACTGGCTGGTTTGGAGGTGCTGGAAACCAGGACATCAAGGTCCAAGCCCAGTGTGCTGAACATCGCAACATAGCAGTTGTCACAGAACTTTGAATCTCCACAAATGACTCCAAGATAAATTGGTGTGTGTCAAAGTACCATTCACTGTGAGTGCAATTTGTAGTAAATTTGTTTTAAATAAAGGGGTTTTAACAATATGACACTATGTAGAGCATTATATAGCTTTACGTTGTCTGAGGAAATCTGACAGATACCATCTGGTCTGGAGGTGAGGTGGAGAGATAAAGAAAAGATTTCTGAGAAAAAAGCATTTGATCTGAATCTGTAATAAGGTCATATAATTCTGGTGAGTTCTGAACACAGTCACAGGTGGTGGGCACGTTTGATTGCCGGGAAGCTGTACAAAGAGGTTGTGGGAAGACACAAGATTTACAGAAGAAACATGAATATATTCATCTAACATAGAGGCATTATTTTGAATACAAAGTTGTTTAATAGACGTTATTTTGGCACAAGTTATTACATTTGTTTTCATAGCACAATATAGCTGCATTCAGACCTGCGAATCGGCCCGACTCCGTTTACAAGCAAGAATCCCAGGGTTTGGTTTTTAACGATTAGCCGTGGGATGCAGCCCTATTGAGAGCAATGGGAACTGCCAGCCGGCAGCCTCCCATTGGTTTTAATGGGGCTGCCTACCGCAGCTAATCGCTGAGAACCCCTGCCGGGGTTCTCGCATTAAAATGGTGTCGGGCTGATTCGCAGGTCTGAATGCAGCCGTTATGATAGCACAGCAGTGAGTACGTATGCAAATTAATTTCATAGCTAGCTTATTTTGTGTATGTAGCCAAGGGACAGCTATGTCGTTCTGCAACCCGGGACACTAACAGATGTAGCTTTTTCCCCTTAATGCTCAGTGCTGGGACAGTTGCATCATTTCCTGTCAGCAGAGTGGGTTCACATCTTTCAACAAGCCGGGCATCTTGGGACATGTAGTCCCACAGCTAGGACATACTGCAATCTTCAGCATTGACTGGACTACACTCACCAGAAAGTGGGCAACCGAGGAGGACACTGGGAAATGAAATAAATTCCAATGCTAAGGGTGGGCTCTCTCTCTCTCTTGGGACACTGGACCTGCATCTACAGGAGGGAGAGGCTATGCTCCTCTGGCCAGTATGAGTGGGCTCTGAGGCCTTGACAGCGTAAAGAGCCTTTCTGTGAGTGAGCATTATCCCTGGAGGCAGATCCTCAGCTGCTGGCCTCTCATCGGCAGCATGGCTACCAGGGGGCCACCCTCACTTACACGCACTTGGATGCCGCTGAATCCCTGGGTCATCAGGTTGCCTGTCGGGCATCCGACATCTGACTGCCAATCTTCAAGAGACACTCCTTCTCCATGAGCCTTGGTATCCCCAGGATTGGTGAGAAGGCAGAAGCACACCCTTAGTATTACATTCAGAGATACTGCATGTAGACACCTTTACCTCACCCTTTTTACATTAAAGGCCTGGGAAACACCTTGCTTATTCTATTCACCTTTGCTGATTGCCATTGCACAGCAACATCTTTGGGCCCCTTCATAGCTAGCTGAAGATTCTGGACTCCCTTCCTTCAAGGACTCCTCCACCCAAAGGAATTAACCTGCAAAATCTGTTACTGATTAGATTGTTCAAAGTGTAGTATCTGTTGATCTTAAAGGGTAACTCTTATCCAGGTTTCACATATTGTGTTTCGTTATTTCTTTTTGCCTGTGACATCAGGGCTTAGAGGGAGCTAACTGACTAAGCCTTTTCTACTACCTCTTGCTCCTGGGGTCATAGGTCACCTTGAGGATTGTTGGCCCCACAGTCAGGCTCACTGCTATTGCCAGCTCATTGCATATCACTATAATTCTGTATAATGCTAAACCCTGTAATTTGGTGAATACCCACAGTTTACATTTTTGTTGACCTAATAATCTCAAGTAAAGCATTATCTTGCAATATATATTATTCCTTTCTGTGTTTTTGCACCTGTGTTCAAAGTGATTTTATTCAACCAGGTGTGCCAGAAGGTCTGAGGTTGTTCTTGGGTTTGAGGCGCAGAACAGAGAACCAATATTTTCCAAGCGGCTCCATTGGGGGTGATGCCACGTGTAAGAGTGCACTTTCGATTGAAATCAGCATTGTGCTTGAAATTTTGTGAATTTATGTTACTAAGAAGTGGGTTGGCACTACAGATAGATGCATTGGCTAATTATATTACATTTTAGGGAGAGAATAGCGCAATTTTCTGTGTATTAATTAAAGATACTACCTCTCTTAAGGTGGCTTCTTTTTCTTTCATCACCTCTGTATAACATGTCTGGCACACCAACATATCTGGAAATGCCTGATCACCACACACCCAGCATCAATTTTTAGGAGGATGCCCATAGCGTAAATGAAGTACTATGATTACGTGAGAATGATCTTGAGTGGTCTTTGTGAGAACAATAATTATGTGAGGAGGATCTTTGTCATCTCAAGAATCTTTTCTGCAACAGCCGTGAGAAAAGTCTTTGCACTAGGAGGTACATCTTTTCTCATCTCTCGCCGTCAATACAGGCAGAGGTGCTTGGTTAATGCTTTCTTTTCTTTTTTTTTAAATCTTCACTACTTACCTAGACCTTTGCCTTATAGCATTAGCAATGTCTGTAGAGGCAGGATAGGTTAAGCAGGGCTAGTAATAACATATATGGTAAGCTCCACCACCAATGTAGAGAAATTAGAAGGTATTACATACAGAGTGCATAGCTCCCAACTGTCCCTGATTTCGAGAGACTGACCCTGATTTGGAACAGGTCCCTCTGTTCTTCTTTCCTCTTCATTTGTGAGCTATATAGCCGTTGTTGGCGATTAGCTTTTGGGGATCACCTTTCCTGGGAAAAAGGCAGCATGTAGGCACAACTTTTTAAAAGTCTGGCGGGTTGCCAGGTTTATTAGCAAAGGTTGCAGACATAATAAACAAACAAAATAGAAAAACAAATCCTTGACGCCCGGTGCTAAACTAAACAGAACAGGTTACCTCACTATACGGTGCTGGGCTCATCCCAGACACCAACAAACAAACGTAAATGCAAACCTTTCTTTCAGAGTCCTTGAGCAACCAATTTCCTATGTGTAGCTCTCTCAGAATAGTATTCTGAGCCCAGGCCAGAGCAGACTCTAGCTCTCTTTCTGGTTATTTTAAACATCTGAGAGTGGACACAAGTGGACCACAAAATCCGGTCCGGAACCTAGCCTGCCAAAGTGGCTGGTAACACCTGGACCGGATTTTGCTTTAGTCCACTCCAAATGAATGCATGCAAGGTGACACATAGCGTCCATCTATTACTTTGCCTTGCATAACCTCACATATCCCCCCCCCCTCTGCTCAAGCCCCTGTGGTTGAGCAACTGTCCCGACCATACAGTGGACCTGGGAAAGAGCATTTGCGTTATTTTGGAACTTTCCCCTCCGGTGTTCCACTGTAAACTTAAATGGCTGTAGGGCCATTTAGAGCCTCCTGATGATGTGTTGATCACGAAATGCATTGAGGCTGCGTGTCCGCCCCTGTCGACGTCACATCCGGCTTCCTGGTTCCTAACTATCCTAACTCTTGTGTTTTGGAAAGCACGTTGTGTCCTGGAGAAACGGCAAACAAATTTACAAAGGCTGTACATGTTCGTGCTGACTTACAGCACCTCTAAACATAAGTGTGCATTTATTACTTATCTGCTTGAACCTGCTTTTAATAAACATATTGATTTACAATATGCTTCTCCCAGGCCTTATTGAGAGATCACTGTAGAGACACCTCTGTGGTTAGGAGCCATCGCCTCCATACAGGCTGCTGTTTGAAAGATTACAATTTTTGCAAGATGTATACATTATGTGTTTCTGGTGAGTTAGTATTTCTCACGCAAGGTTTGTGGTGGAACACGGTACAAAGGATCTTCTGTGAAGATTTTTCTTGTTATTCATCTGGAACTGTTACATTAAGGGATATTTGTGGACTTTATAATTTATGTAAATGATGATGATTTATGATGGTCACTATTCGATTTATGTGAGTTAGCGCCACACCTTTTTCACCAATATTTGATTATATACAAAGTGGTGGTTTCCACTTTCAGAAGGGGCAGCTGTGCTCATGGTCATCTATTAATTATCACTATATTTACACACATATTGTGGGACCAACCCATATGTGGACAGTGTAGAACCAGAGCAAATTATGGAAATATGCCAGAAATCGCTGGAAGACTCCCAGGGAGAGGTGCCCATGTCATCATATGTATCCTTGTGTGTAGCTCACAGCATGTGATGACATGGGCACCTTTCCCTGGGAGTCTACATGTATAGCTTATAGCATGGCACCTGGAATAATCTCTTGTTGGCAATTGTCTACTAATAGAAAAGTTCTTCAAACAGTGTGAAGCATAGCTTGTAATTGCCTAATAGGGGAGCCACCAGCTTAATCAATGAAAGTTCCAAGCCATATAACGCTCAAATGGATAAAGTGATACTTAGCCGTCCATGTAGGTCTTGGGAAATCCAGACTGTTCTCATAGATGATAATGGTCTATAGGTATATATCCAGAGGAACCATGGTATCTTCTATAAAAGGAGATGAGTAGGGAAAGGCATCTCTGATGATATGGGAGAAGGGCTGGAAACCTGACCAGCTTTGTTGGTCATGCTGGCTGCTCCAGAGGCAAATGTCAACCAATGCACATGGGAAATGTTTGTAAATGTGTTTAAAATGGCCGCCATTAGTGCCAAATCAGTGTAGCGTCACAGTGTAGATAAACGTTGTGGCATCATCACGCTTGATGTAAATAAACATCACAAGGTGTGTGTTCATGACATTCATTTGCGTTGTGATGTTTATTTACGTTAAGCGTGATGACGTCACAGTCTTCTAAATGACCCACAGACCACCAGAATGGGGTTCTACCCATATGGCTGTCTAAGACACCACACAGAGGTAACCTAGGAGAGCCTAAACCTGACTGGGACTACAATAGATTGTAAAGGGTTTCATAGCCAGTCCTACAATGAGGACTAAAAGGAGACGGGTGACCTCCCCAACTTGCAGTTAGCCAGTCCCATAGAGTTGAAGGGGCAGAGCACAACCCAACATATGCCACCATGATGCTCCAGGAAAAAGGCCAAGCCCAGCACAAGAGAAACATAGAAACATAGAAAAGTGACGGCAGAAAAAGACTGAGTAGTCCATCGAGTCTGCCCCTTTTTATTTATTTATTTTTAATTTTGTTTTTTTACATTAACCTTGTTGTCTGACTATAGATTTATGATTATCTCAAGCATGTTTGAAGCCATTTACTGTTGACTGTCTCACAACCTCTGTTGGTAGTTTATTCCAATCATCAACCACCCTTTCAGTAAAATAATACTTTCTAAGATTAGTTTTGAACTTCCCCCCAGTTAGTTTGAGGTCATGTCCCCGTGTTCTTGATTTTGGTTTCATATTGAAAAGACTGCCCTCCTGAACCTTATTCACCCCCTTGAGGTATTTAAAGGTTTCAATCATGTCTCCCCTCTCCCTTCTTTCCTCCAGACTGTACATATTAAGTTCCTGAAGTCGCTCTTGATATGTTTTATCCCCCAGACCTTTCACTATTTTTGTTACCCGTCTCTGAACTCGTTCTATCTTATCAATATCTTTTTGTAAGTGTGGTCTCCAGAACTGGACACAGTACTCTAAGTGAGGTCTCACCAAAGATCTATATAGAGGAATTAGAACCCCCTTCCTTAGACAACCTCCTGATCTCAGACTGCAGAGCACAAACCAAGGAATTTAGACAGGCAATGTCATCACGTAGACTAGAAACCTGCATACAAATGTGACAGCATCCCAGCTTCCACAAAGCACCACGAAAATAAATGCCAAACAAGCATTGCACTGAACTAAACCAAACATCTTTAAAGAGAGATTTACTTAAATTCAAACACAGGCACTAATCAAATAGAGTTGGCTGTCTCTAAACTCCTGCTGTTTTCAAACTACTGTGTGTCCTACTGCACTTCTGTACTGCTGCAGTTGGAAAGAGCAACTATCAAGAGTAAACTCTACAAGAGTTGCCAAGAGCAATTACACACTTGCAGAAAAGGAGAGGTTGCCTATTACATACAAAGATAAAGGGGGCTGTGATAAGGAACTGACTTTCCCTGGAATTGTCTAGTTTTCTAGCAAGTTTAGAGACATATTAAAAGTGACTAAAAATAATTTATGAAAAGAAATACATTGAAAGTAAGCATCTAAAAATGTTATGTGTTTCTATCTGCAATTGGTAAAGTTAGTGTCTGGGTCTCTTTAAAAATGGTGTTATAAAAATTCTAATTATTTAACACTTTTGCATGCACATCCCCTATTTTCCCATTAATAATAATTGTAGTCAGCTTTTGACAATTGTTCTAAGAATCTGTCAGTCCAGCTCACTGGTGTGGAGATGAAATTTCCCTCATCCTGGGGGATTCCTTTTCACGTATATTGCCATGTCAAACACTGACAGCGCGCATCTTGTGCCACAACGCTAATATAGTGACAGCTGAAGGGTCCCAATGCAGTAATTCTAGATTCCACACCCTGGATTGATGGAGTTCAGCAATCTCTGTGTGACAGATGTGATTAAACTTTAAATATATCAGTGAGAGTCATGCAGTTTGCAGTACATACAGCTCATTCGGATATATCCTTTCCACATTCGCTATACTCTGTCTGTGCATGTGATTTGCATACATTAAGCAGTGAGCAATTTACAGATCTGGTCTGGTTGCTCATAATTGTACAGGAACAGTCTCTGTGCCTGACAGTTTTCAGTGTGCAGCATATATACGAGTTATTAAAAGCCCACTGTCACATTTTTCTTTTGTAGGGACCCTGCCTTAAGTGGGACTTCACTCTCCACATCAACATTGATTATTTTTATTCCTCGTGCTGCTATCATTAGTAAATAGATAGAAAAGTATATCATATTTACTTGTTTTAAACCTGTTTTTACATTGCTTTAGTTACTTCCTGGTTTCTTGCCTAGGAAAATGATGACATACATCCCAGGAGTCTTCAGGAGGAGAGGTTTACTCAGCTAAGAAAACTCTCCTGAATGAATGCTTGAGCTAAGGGCAGATGGGTTCCAGGAAGTAAAGGCTACATGAATCATTTGCCCTTACTCAAGATGGCCATGGCTATAAATGTTAGGGCGTGTTTTTCAAAGTGATTTCTCAACAAAATAAAGCATGGAGACATGGAGGGATGAAGGAGTTTTCTTTGAATATTAAAAATGAATTAAATAGTGTTTTTTGGTTTGTGGTGCTCAGATGCAGTGAAGATCCACCCTAGAGATTTTAAAATTAAAATTCAGCAGCTACAAATACTATAGCTGTTGTATTTTGCTAAAAAAGACACTTACCCCTCCAGGGATCCAGAACTGTCCCTCGCCTGGACCAGTTCTTCACCAGTCTTCTGGTCTACAGCATCGGCATGTTTACTGTGGGAAACCGGCTGTGTCTCCTTGCGGCTTCACAGGCGGCTTCCTACTGTATATGCTTTGTGAATGGTATCGCATTGTCACATTTATTTACATTAAGCGCAATGATGTCACAGTCTTATAAATGACCCACAGACCACCAGAATGGGGTTCTACCCATATTGCTGCCTAAAACACAGCACATAGTGACCCAGGAGAGCCTAAACCTGACTGGGACAGCAATAGATTTAAAGGGTTTGTTAGCCAGTCCTACAATAAGGACAAAAAGGAGAAGGGTGACCGCCCCAACTTACAGATAGCCAGTCCCATAGGGTTCAAGGGGCAGAGCCACAACCCAACATATGCTACCATGATGCTCCAGGAAAAAGGCCAAGCCCAGTACAAGAGCAATTACACACTCGCAGGAAAGGATAGGTCGCCTATGACATACAAGGACAAAGGACGTTGTGATAAGGAACTGACTTTCCATGGAATTGTCTAGTTTTCTAGCAAGTTTAGAGACATATTAAAAGTGACTAAAAATAATTTATGAAAAGAAATTCACTGCAAGTAACCATCTAATATTGTTATGTGTTTTTACCTGCAATTGGTAAAGTTAGTGTCTGAGTCTCTTTAAAAATGGTCTTATAAAAACACTAACTATTTAACACTTTTACATGCACATCACCTCTTTTCCCATTAATAATAATAATAATTGTAGTCAGCTTTTGACAATTGTTCTAAGAATCTGTCAGTGCACAGCCAGCTTGGGAGTGCACTTGCCGGCGTTTTATTACAATACACCGGTAAGGAAATGGTTAAGGCACTTACAGTCTAAGAGCTCTACTTCACATGCATACATGTATGTGTGTTACTGGTAGGATTACCAGGCGAAAATAAAATAAAAAAAAAGATACCTATTGCAGCCACCACATCTATATACTGGTAAACTACAATACATGAAACCTTCATTTTTGGGTTAGGCCCCTTTCACATGTGGACCGTTTGTCCGTTTTTTCATGCATCTCTATGGAAAAACTTATGTGACTGGATAATCATCCATTTACATCCATTTCCATCAACATCAGTTTTTTGGAACGGATCAAAGCCCTATTTTTCTTCTGTTAAATAAACAATCGGACAAAAAACAGATGTAAACAGACAAACTGTCCCTTTTTGCATGAAAAAAATGTCTCCAGGTCTCTGTGGTTAAGGATCTGAAAAACAGATGAAGGACTGATGTAAACTTCATTAGTTTTTTTCTTTGAAAAAAACGTGACTGAACGGATGAAAAGAACAGTCCACACATGTGAAAGAGGCCTTCCACTTTAAAATGGTATTAAACCCAAAGGCAAACATTTATTATAGTGCAGCTTATCAATCATTAGATGGCCGCATTCATTTTCTTTTTTAGGCTTTCTTTCTTCTATTTTCATCTGGTGATCCAGCCAGTGAGTGTTTTTTAAAAGAACAAGCTCTCCAGTAGAATGTATCAATTTCAAAGATGAGACAAACCATTTAACAGTAGCAGGAATGCTTACAAGGATCAGCTTTTATTTACTTATGTAAAGCCTTTATCTCAAAAGGAAAAAAACTGTGTGCAGCAATTGCTTATAAAGTATTAGCTGAAGTTTGGCTTAAATTTGTTACTGTATTTAAATCTGCTAGTATATCTAACTTTCCCCTCCTCCCTAGACTGACAATGCTGCTGTCCAAAGGAGCCACTGTGCTTCTTCATCCAGAGTGGACGCACTCTAATATAGGAGGTGCTTCTGGTCAGATAACCAGGTGCAGACAAAGGGAAAAAGCCTTTTCTTTTTCCTTTGTGGTGACAGGTACCCGAGTACCTGTCACCAGCCCATCACAGTACCCGAGTACCTATCTGCAGCTCATCAGAGTACCCCGAGTACCTGTCACCAACCCATCAGAGTACCCGAGTACCTGTCACCAGCCCATCAGAGTACCCGAGTACCTGTCACCAGCCCATCTGAGTACCCGAGTACCTGTCATCAGCCAATCTGAGTACCTGAGTACTTGTCACCAGCCCATTTGAGTATAGTAGCTGTCACCAGCCCATCAGAGTACCCCAGTACCTGTCACCAGTCCATCAGAGTACCCAAATACCTGTCCCCAGCCCATCAGAGTACCAATCTGCAGCCCATCAGAGTACCCGAGTACCTGTCACCAGCCCATCAATTTACCCGAGTACCTCTCTCCAGCCCATCAGAGTACCCGAGTACCTGTCACCAGCCCATCAAAGTACCCGAGTACCTGCGACCAGCCCATGACTCATAAAATATATATTGGGGTGTTTACTTTCCAAAATGGGGTCATTTTGTGAGTAATTTCCACTGTCCTGGTTCTCCAGGATCTTCAAAAGTGTGATAGGTAGGAATGAAATTAGATGTGTAATTTATTCTCTTAGAACATCTGAAGGTACTTCAATGTTGGGCCTCTCTATGTGGCCAGGCTGTGTAAAAGTCTCACACATGTGGTATCGCCATACTCAGGACGAATAGCAGAATGTATTTTGGGGGGTAATTTTTGCTATGTACATGCTATGTGTTAGAAATATCTTATAAATTGACCACTTTGTGTAACAATAAAAGCATTTTCATTTGCCACGTATTTCGAAGACTTGTGGAAAAAAATGAACCATACAAAAGACTCATAATGCCTCATAGAATATATGGTGGGGTGTTTGCTTTCCAAAATGGGGTCATTTTGTGGGTAATTCCATTGTCCTGGTGCTCCAAGGCCTTCAAAAGTGTAATAGGTCGTTAGAAAATTTTATGTGTAAATTATGCTCCTAGAACGCCTGACGGTGCTCCCTGCATGTTGGACCTCTCCAAAAAAAAGTCTCACACATGTGGTATCGCTATACTTGGGAGGAGTGGCAGAATGTATTTTGGGGTGTAATTGTATGCATATGCTGTGTGTGAGAAATAACTTGTTGTTATGACAATTTTGTGTAGAAAAAAAAAAATAATGCTCACCTTGTTGATTGGCTTTTCTCTCTCCCTTTCTCGACCTTTTCTTTGTTCTAACCTTCCTCTCTCCTCCTTTCTTTTAACTTCTAAGTTTTCTGTCCCCCTTCATCTGTTCTAATATACCAAGTAAGCTGGTCTCTTGTCAGTACTGAGGAAAGGCTATGTCTTTATATTGCCCTTTAGGGGTTACCAAGCCGAGCCTACCTAACCTAGACTACTCCCAGCTGTCTCTTACAAGAGACCTTTCCGAAATACATAATGGTGTTCATGTTTTTAATTTCGCATGCTATAGGCTGTTTATCTGCTACATCAATATGTCTAAAGTGCCTTTCATAAATGATCCACATGTAAAATGTTCAGTAGGCGGGGTTCCCTTGCGCACAGTTTGTTCCCATTTGGGGTGCCGAGGGACCAGTGCCTAGATACACCTCAAACTCATATCGTTAAAGTTGAAAACCTCATGATTGTACTTCCTATTTGCCAAGACCTACATTTGTATGTCTCTGTATTTCTTGAAATAAAAAAAAGGAATTTTATTAAAAACTTACCGTAAAATCCTTTTCTCTGAGTTCACTGACAGACGCAGCCCTTCAATGACAAGTGGGGTTATATGCACATCCTACTAGGAGTTGACTAGGCAAATAGAAAGAAAGCAAGCTGGCCCCTCCCAGGGGGCCGTCCTCTCTCTCCCATATAACCCCCCTGCTCTGCTTAGCATATCAGTTCGTAACAAGCCGTACAAATGCACCACAGAGGGGGGGTGCTGCGTCTGTCAGTGAACTCAGAGAAAAGGATTTTACGGTAAGTTTTAATAAAATCCCTTTTTCTCTTACGTTCACTGACAGACGCAGCCCTTCAATGACAAGTGGGGATGTCCCAAAGCTGTGTCAGTAAAGAGGGGTGGGTAAACAACAACAACTGTACCCAAACAGAATCCTCTCAGGAGGCGCCAGTCGCGCCTACACTGCCACCTGTAAAACTTTACGGTCAAAAGCAGCATCCGCGCATGCTGACACATCAACTTTATAAAACTTAGTAAACGTGTGCACCGAGGCCCAAGTGGCCGCCTTGCACACCTGTGACACCGAAGCCTGGTGTCTGAAAGCCCAGGAAGTGCTAACAGCCCTGGTGGAATGAGCCATGGCCGGAAAAGGGGGAACCTTGCCCCGAACAGTATACGTATGGGTCACTGTCTGTCTGATCCAACGAGAAACAGTAGCCGACGAGGCCGCCAATCCTTTGCGCGGACCATCCGTCAGCACAAACAATGCGTCAGACTTCCGAAAGGAATCTGTAGCCCCCAAATACACCCGGAAAGCCCTCACGACATCCAATGAATGTAACTCAAATTCCTTAGGATGCGATGGGTGCGGACATAACGAAGGAAGAACAATATCTTCATTAATGTGAAAAGAAGAGACCACCTTCGGTAGAAACGAAGGAGAAGGGCGCAAGACCACCTTGTCCTTGTGAAGGACCAAGTGAGGAGACTTGCAGGACAATGCTGCCAGCTCAGATACCCGCCTAGCGGATGTAATGGCCACCAAGAAAGCCACCTTCTGCTACAGCAATTGCAAGGGAATATCCCTGATTTTCTCATATGGCAGTTTCTGCAGTACAGAAAGTACCAAATTCAAATCCCACGGTGCCATAGGCGACCGTACCTGAGGAGCCACATGGCGTACACCCTGTACAAATGTACGAATCAACGAATGCGATGCCAAAGGCCGCTGAAAGAGAATCACCAGAGCCGAAATCTGACCCTTGAGAGTACTCAATGCCAACCTTTTATCCAAGCCCTGCTGCAAAAAAGCCAGCACCCAGGACACAACATAAGAGCAGGGGTTCCAACCCCCCGCCTCGCACCAAGCAATATAGGCCTTCCAGGTGCGATGATAAATCTTGCGCGAAGTACACTTGCGCGCTTTAAGCATGGTAGGGATCAAGGAGTCAGCGACACCCCTATCCCTCAACACCTGGGACTCAATAGCCAAGCCGTCAAAGCCAGCGAGGGTAAAGCAGGGTGCAAGATGGGTCCCTGAGACAACAGATCTTCATGCAGCGGAAGGCGCCAGGGAACATCTGCCACCATTCGCCCCATGTCGGCGTACCAAGGACGCCGAGGCCAATCCGGAGCCACCAGGATTGTCGGAATCCCCTCCGCTTCCACCCTGCGCAGTAGCCGCGGTAGAAGCTTGATGGGAGGAAACACGTACAGAAGTCGATACCGACTCCAAGGCGCTACCAGCGCGTCCGTGGCGGCCGTCAGCGGGTCTCTCGTCCTGCACACAAAAGTTTTCACCTTGTGATTGAAACGAGACGCCATGAGGTCCACATCTGGCATGCCCCACTTGAGGCAAATCTGGCGGAACACTTCTGGATGTAGAGACCATTCCCCCTGATCCAGCGTCTGGCGACTAAGAAAGTCCGCCTGCCAATTCTCTACGCCCGGAATGTAAATGGAGGAAATCGCTGGCACATGAAGTTCTGCCCATCGCAGAATGAAAGCCGCTTCCGCAGCCGCTGCCGAGCTCCTCGTTCCGCCCTGATGGTTCACATACGCCACTGCTGTGGCGTTGTCCGACTGAACCTGAATGGGGAGGCCACGCAACCTTCCATCCAGTGGGAGAGGCAGAGCCTGATCGCCCTCAGCTCCAGCACATTGATCGGAAGGCGAGATTCTTGCGCCGACCAACGGCCCTGAGCAGACAGCTGCCCCAGGACCCCACCCCAGCCCGATAGGCTGGCGTCCGTCGTGACTATCGACCAATTCAGGGGAAGAAACGACTTCCCCAACGTTAGAGCCGGGGCTCGAAGCCAACAGGTCAATGACCCCCTGGTCTGAGGATCCAATCTGATCAGCTGGTCTAAGGGCAGTGGAGACTTGTCCCACGAGACAGAATCGCTCGTTGAAGGAGCCGAGTGTGACTCTGGGTGTAGGGTACCGCCTCGAAGGCTGAAACCATGAGCCCCAACACCCGCATACAGAAACATAAGGAGGACCACCGGCGTGACAGCAGGGTTCGCACTGCTGCTTGGTGAACACCTGAGGAGCCGAGGCCAGACCGAAGGGAAGTGCCACAAATTGGTAAAGGAGATCTCCCACCGCAAAGCGCAGGAAGCGCTGGTGCCGGAGACAAATGGGAACATGGAGGTACGCGTCCCTGATATCCAGGGATGCCATGAAATCCCCTTGGTGCAGGGCGGCCACGACCGAACGAACAGATTCCATCCGGAATTTTTGCGCTTTCACAAAGTGGTTTAGCGCCTTTAGGTCCAGAACTGGCCTACCCCCCCCCCCCTTTTTGGGGACCACGAATAGGTTGGAGTAGAAACCGTGAAACCTTTCCAACTGAGGCACTGGCACGATCACCCCCTGGTCGGAGAGTGCCTGAACAGCCCTTAGGAGGGCCTCCCGACGCCCCTGAGGGAGTCTCAAGTTCGATGGGAAATACCTGTCTGGGGGTAGAGTACTGAACTCTATTCTGTACCCGGAGGACACCACTTCCTGCACCCACCGGTCGGAAATGCGGGCAGTCCACCTGTATGCGAACCCCAGGAGACGTCCCCCCACCCGAAGTTCGGGTGGGGGCAACCCATCATGCATAGGAGGTCTCGTCCTCTGCTTTTTCGTTCTTGCATTGCCAGGGTCGTTTACTGGCCCCTGCGGCAGGCTTGCTGGGCCTCGACCCCTTGCCCGCTGCGCCAGGGGCACGTAAATACTTCTTCTGACCCGAAGAGGCAAGACCCTGCTTGCGGCGGAACTCCCGCCGCCTGGGCTCTGGAAGAAAAGTACTCTTCCCTCCAGTGAAATCCTTGATGATTTCATCCAACTGTGGCCCAAAGAGACGACCACCCTGAAAGGGAAGATCCGCAAGACCCTTCTTGGACGCGTGGTCACCCGACCACGAACGTAACCAGAGAACTCGTCTGATAATGACTGCAAAAACAGACATTTTTGACAACATGGGAAGCAGATCCAGAGCTGCATCACACAGGTACCAAAGACCCTGAAACAAATGGTCTGCTTTCTGTGACGCCTCAAGCGTCCTGCCACAGTCCAAAGCATTCTGTAGCTCCGCCATGCATTCAAACAGATATTGCGCCGCCATGGCCGATGCCAGGGCCGGCCTCATGGCTGATCCTGCCAACAGGAAAAGTGCCTTTGACATCGCCTCCGTCCACCTATCTGCTGGGTCCTTAAACGAGGGAGACCCTTCCAAAGGAATGGTCGTTGCCTTGTTCAGGCGAGCCACCGGAGGGTCCACTGCGGGGGATGCCCACTTCTTCACAAAACTATCCTCAAAGGGATAGCGTATAGCCTGGTCCTGATAGACCAGGTGGTCAAAAAAGTGATCATAAGGATAAGCCTTAGGCGACCTGGGTGGCCTAGCGGACCCGCAAACATATGCGGACACTTGCGACTCCCCTGCTTGGTCCAATCGCAAGTACGCACGGATATTAATAATCAGTGCGGCCACCAGTGCTTTTTCGCGCGCAACCGAGGCCCCCTGGTCCTCTTCGCCGTCCGAGGGGACTAGTTCACCCTCTGAGAGTTCCACGGGGGTCCCTGTGACCCCCGAAGCCATTTCTGGTTCGGCCTCTTCCTCTGAGGAAAAAGGGGGAGGTGGACGCTTTTTAGGGGCCCCCAGAGCGCTGCTCGGCCCATCCCGGGGAAGAAATTCCCCAAACACTGCTCTCAGCTGGTCCAGGGACACCAGGGTTCCCAGCGCAGGTTGCGCTGCCACTGACTCCTCCTCAGAAGGACCTGCAGGGTCATCTGCCATCGTACCACCGGAACTGACAGTCAAAAATGGAAAATGACCTGACACCCCCACAATGCAGCCCCACCGCCACCCCACAGAACGCCAGGGAGACCCCAGGAGGACTGCACCCACCGCTACCAGCACCCCAGGGAGAGTCCAGCTATACTTGCTGTTTTGCCCACAAGTGCTGCTCCTAGCAGGAGTGCTTAAGGACCGCCAGTAAGTCTATAGTCAGCCACGCTGTCCCAAGCGAAAGAGGAAGCAAAACGGCAGCAGCACATTTTTTACTTCTCCAGGGACATCCAATATGGCTGCCAAAAACGTCCACAAGAGGCCAAAGCCTGTATGCAGGCCGCGACTACGGCAAAATGGCCGCCGCTGGCACTAGAGGGAAACCTTCACCTCGCAAAATGGCGGCGGATCACCGCATGGCGGTACGAACGCACGAGGTGCGGTACGAACGAAAGGGGTGTGGTGCGGGGAGAGGAGGGGGGCGAGGACACCCAGGGGAGCACTAGCCCAGCGAACACCCTCCACTGGCCGGCCAAAACGCTAAAATACGCCCAGCACCCCCCCTCTGCGCCCCTAGGGGGGAAGAGAGGGGGTCACTCATCAGTCCGACGGGCGTAGCCACCCGGTTGCAGACCTTCCTCCCATGCCGGAGAGGGATGCTGCAGGCCATAGGCCCCTGGACAGGAACCAAGTCCGGTCACCGGGCGCAAGTGGGGGTCACCCACTGGCCGCCCGCACAGAACAGGCACGATGCGACGGGCCCCGCCAAGGCTTAGGACTAGCTTTCATCGGTCGGCCGTGCTGGGGAAAGTGCAGGATTCTAGCTATCCTAGCTATGCCCCAGCTGGCTTCTTGATAGCAGTCTTCATCAGCTTGAAAAAAATTAAAAAGCGGTAGCAAAAAAAGATGAACCGCAGGTCCCATAAGGGAGCCAGGTCTAACTCCTTGCACTAGGCATAATAAAACTGATATGCTAAGCAGAGCAGGGGGGGTTATATGGGAGAGAGAGAGGACGGCCCCCTGGGAGGGGCCAGCTTGCTTTTTTCTATTTGCCTAGTCAACTCCTAGTAGGATGTGCATAAACCCCACTTGTCAGTGAACGTAAGAGAAACGTAATTTAAAAAATAACAATAATAATAATTTCTTAATTTTCCCAAGAATTGTGTGAAAAAATACAACTTCAAAAAACTTGCCATGCCTCTTACTAAATACATTGGAATGTCTACTTTTCAAAAAGGGGGTAATTTGGGGGGTATTTGTACTTTCCTGACATTTCAGGGCCTCAAGAAATGAGATAGGCCGTCAGTGCATCCGGTGTGTTCAATTTTCAATGATTGGCACCATAGCTTGTAGACTCTATAACTTTCACACAGACCAAATAATATATACTTATTTAGGTTATTTTTACCAAAGATATGTAGCAGTATAGGTTTTGCCCAAAATGTATGAATAAAAATGACCTTTTTTGCAAAATGTTATCATAGAAACTAAAAAAAAGTTTGTTTGTTTTTTTTTGCAAAATTGCTCCTTTTTCACTTATGTCACAAAAAAATAAAAATTAAATACCACCAAAAGAAAGCTCTATTTGTGTGGAAAAAATTATAAAGATTGTGTTGGTACAATGTTGCATGACTGGTCTGGGAAGGAAGGGGTTGAAAGTGTCCTGTATTAAAGTGGTTAAGGGCAGGAACTGATTTAATTTTATAGAATGTTAAAAGCTGCATAAACTTACTATATAAATACCTGTCATAAATATATAAATATAACTTAATAGAAGTAAACCCAGTTCAGGGTTTTATTGGGATAAGGAGTTATGGTAAATCAGCATTGTAAATGAAGTAACAACTTGTGGAAAAATGTAGTAATGCTCTTGGCCCATGCAATCGTTTTTATAAGTGTCTGTGAATGTATCCATTGTTTGTATGTACAGAATACAATGGGTGGCAAATTTTATGTTCCTAACATAAACAATTTTTCTTAAAATCTAATTGAGTTTTATATCCTCCAGGTTTTTCTTTATAGGCTTGTGCCATTAGCATGTTATTTCTTTCTGATTGGAAATGCCTTAAAATACCCTTTATTTTATGAAAACGTCCTATGGTGGCCTGGATGTTATATGCACATCCTACACTCCCACTCCAGTGCTCTATGCTGGTATAGAAGAGAAATGGTCACTCCCTCATCACAGATCTCCTTACACAGACTTGTAGTACAGTACTGAGGAAGAGAGGGCTGTCTGACCAAGTCTGTTTGATGACAGGGTGCATTGGGCAATGTGGTCAAAGTCTGATGCCTACCCAAATGCATGTTGTTAATTAGATGCAATGTATAACTGCTATAACAGAGACATTTTGGTGGAGGTGGTTTGGAAACTATTGATATCAGTTTCACTGACAATTATTCAAACAGGACTAGACTTTTTCTTCGGTAGCTAAGATTTGCACTTGCACCAATGTTGCCAACCTACCGGATTGAAATTGAATGACATGACACCCAAAATTTACTGGCACAGCCATGTTTTTTACTGGCAGATCCAAAAGTTACAAAATTATAGTTATAAGTGCAAAATTCTGTATTTAGGCTACAAACAAGTATAATATGCAATTAGCAATGTGATTTAAATAGGAAGCAAACCCTAATGGGGTTTACTTCCTGTATGTTACCCTGGAATATAAAAGCATAATTTGGCTAGTATGCATCGCACATTAGCCCATTATGTGCCACTTACCTGCATTGGAAGGCCGCGATGTCCAGCGATGTTCCTGCTCCAGGCCGCATCCATCTTCTGCCCCTCTTCCTTCCGGGGCCGCGATCTCCGGCTCTGTGATTGGCTGGAGTCGCGTGACGTCACTCCTGCGCATTCGCAGGAGAGCCACCAGTCACGGCGCAATCTCAGTGAAGGAACTGCACGGAGGCCGTTTCTTCACTGCACATGTGCCCGATGATGTAGGCACATCGCAGTACACTGCATATTTCCTAAACCGTGCAGGTTTAGGAGATATGCAGGGCACCTACAGGTAAGCCTTATTATAGGCTTACCTGAAGGTTAAAGTGGTTGTCACGGGTTGACAACTACTTTAAGATAGATAGTAAGGAAAAAACATATATCTTATTTTATTTTTGATATACTAAGTAAGTAGCTCAGGGACAGGACTTAGGAGGGCAAAAAATTAGAATGGGCAGCGCACACACAGTGATAATGACAGCAGGGTGCTCCTAAGTCACAGTGACAGTCTCTCTTCACGCCAGGCTGCCCATTCAGTCCAAACAGCACCGAAAGTCCCGCTCCCAGCTTGCCTTTCTCCTGTTCAGGAGAGGCTCCGCTCCCTTGCACCATGACATCACACGACACGCTCAGGCACCGCCTCCACCAGACCTGCCCCTTCCGGCACTGCCCAAACACACTGTAGCAAGCTCTTGGATGGTTTTGGCTGGCTCCGGACCTGAATTGTATAAGTGCAGTTCCGAGGGTCACAGCCATATTTTTTACTGGCAACCTTTTCCTCTTACTGGCATTTAGTGGCAGGAGAAAAGTGCCCATTTTTTACTGGCTGCCAGTAAAATTACTGATGGTTGGCAACACTGAATTGCACTGTCGTGTGTTAACATGCAGTACAGCCATAGGCATGAGCAGAGGGTGTGTCAGGTGTGGGGCCAATCCCCCTACTGCCTGGGCCCCCCCCGCTCATGTTGTGCCCCCTCCACCACAGTGCTTCTGGCTTCCCTCCTCTCCTCCTACCCTGGCTGCTGTGGGGGATGTTTCAGGAAGGAGAGCGGGAAAGGGGCTAGTCAATAGACATGCTTGTATGTTAATAGACTTCTGTCTAAATTGCCCCTAGTATGTGTATGAATGTGAGTTAGGGACCTTAGATTGTGAGGGCAGAGACTGATGTAAAATGTACAATACTGTGTAAAGCGCTGCATAAATTGATGGCGCTATATAAGTACCTCTAATATATAAGTAAATGTCATTTACTGGCCTCTTCCTTTTCTAAATGAACACAGTGAACACACTCACTCACTGTGTTCAATCATAACTGAAGCATAGGAAACTGTTTCCTATGCTTCAGCTTGTAAATGAACAGGAAGCCACTCAGCACAGAGCACTTCCCATTCATTCACTGTCTGGTGCAGCTGAGGCTGTGGAGAAAGGCATGTATGTTTGAGCTTTGGGGTGCACACCCTAATGCAATAGGCTGCGCACACCTATAAGCAGTGGCGGCCCATTCATTAGCCCCCTAATCTACATGCAGGGCAACGGTCGCATGGATTCCAATGGGGAGGGTTTTTTTTTTTTAAGCATGTGATTAGAGCCAGAGGCTCTAATAGGCTTCAAAAAAGGTTGGGCTTGGGGTGCAGAGCACTGCGCTCCGAGCCCACCCAGTTGTGTGACAATAGCGAATGAATATTCGCTATTTTCACACCGATTCTCCTCCCAGCCAAACAGGAAGCAGGTCTGAGGCCCGTTTCCTGATTGTCCGAAAGAAGAAGCGTTCCGATTGGCAGCCAAGAAGGAGGAGGGAGGAGACGGAAGCAGCCATGATGCCTGCGGAGGACAGCAGGGGAAGAGGAAGCCACCCGTGGTGTCAGCAGGGGAAGGAGAAGCCGCTGCCTGTCACCTGGGTGAAGCGCTGCCCACCATAGATGGGGTAAGTGCTCTGGTGCTCCTGATGACCGGACCCGGGGGGGGGGGTGGCTGTGGGTGCACTCCCCCCCCCCCAACCTACCAAAACAAACACACATCTTGCGGGGAGCTGGAGAAAACAAAGCATGTGCTTTTTTTGTCCCAGGAACACAACAACAAATCATGCATCAACCGCAGCATTCACCTGTCTGCTCATTTATGCATGCATGTTTTTTGCACACCCATGGATCACAAATTATACCTGCTATATTTTTTTTTTATTCAGTGCACCACAAGGCAGTGTGTGAATCCAGAACACTGCGTCTGTTTTTCTGTCTAGAGATGGCAGGATGCCTTCTATAAGCAAAGGTGTGAATATCCGGCCTGCACATTAGCCGAAGGAGGAACTGGCATTCCCACAGCAGCATGTTATCAGCAGGCAAGCAGTTTCAGGCAGCGGTTTGGCCTGGTGCAATACAGCCGTGTCTGGAAGAGAAAAAAATGTTTGGAAGGCTGAGAGTGCCTTGTGCATTTCATGGCTTCATTTCTAGCTCAGAATAGCGTGCACTTTTAAAAAAAAAAAAAAAATCACTTTAGAAATTGTAATTTATTATATCTGTGGAAACAGGGTCACGGCATGCACAAATATCAAATATACAATGTTCTTTGCATAATAACTTTAGAATCAGAGAAGCAGCATCAGTCTATATTAATTAAAATACATCTGTGGATGGCAGAAAGTAAATACACTAAATTAAATTTCCCTTTCCAGACAAGGAGAGGGCATGACACCAATAGCAAAAGAAATATATTATAAATTGAGTTTTGGAGATTGCCAGATGATTGTTTGTCTCCGTGGCTGCAATACATAATCACCAAGGAGTCACTACTCCCGACTTCATTCCTGCCCCAGACATGCCATTTGCTTTAGTTAGCTTTTACCAGCCCAGTGCTGGGTCTTGTATTTAAAAGCAAAGGCGCCTCCATTAGCTGTAGTAACCAATCAGATATCTTCTTTATTTCTGAGCCCTACAATGAGAAAACGATTGCAATTAGGCAACCCGGTTTCTTTAGGCAGCACAAACACTTTTAG
Source organism: Glandirana rugosa (assembly GCA_018402905.1). NCBI lineage: Eukaryota > Metazoa > Chordata > Amphibia > Anura > Ranidae > Glandirana > Glandirana rugosa. The sequence continues at coordinate 71,822 of BLSH010359910.1, forward strand.
TACATAAGACCAATTGTTTTAAAAGGAAATTATGATGCATCTGGGCAAATTTATATTTGTTTTAAGGAGAATTTGTTATTTTTCCTGTTAAGTGAGAGGTGCTCTTGAGAACACCCCTCCCCATAACTGATGCTCACCTGTGCCATGCTCCCCCATCGCTCTCTTCATCTGTTGGAGCCCTTTAAAATGTCTGTGGCTTATGGATATGGGAGAGCTTGGGCCCTTCTCCTCGTTCCTCAGAATGGAGTGTAGTGCACCCCCTTAAAGGCCGCATAGGAACTGGGAACCCCCCACTCCTGCATAGCCAGGCACAGGCACTCCAGAGACAGAGAACAGTCCATTACTTTGTTTTTGTGGTTTATTGAGGGTTAATAACTTGGATAGGGATGAGAAGTTATGGGATACCCACTTGACTTCAGCAACAAACTTGGCAACAACTTCAGGGACATCTTCCTATACACAATCTATACACAGCCCCCTTGACATTTCCCAGCACTTCTCTTGCTTGCCGTTTCTAGCTGAATTACTGTTTGTGGGTCTGACAGGCACAGTCAGATTTTAACAATGGCCCGTTGCAGGCAGGAACTCAAAGCCCCTTGTTGTGTAGCAGATTACAGTGATCAGCTTGTACTTTCCCTCCTGTGGCTACTGGTCCCAGCACCCCCTCTTCAGGCACTGCCAAACCACCTGGCTGCAGCTGCCCCTTTCACTAGCCCTCCAGGCTACCTTTCCTCCATAGTCCTCCAGACTGACTCTCGCCAGCCAGCCGGCTGACTCTGCAGGAGATCTCCCAGAGAAGGAACTAAGACTTGGCACCATGTGGTCTTCAGGGAGTACTGGCTACATATGGCAGTCTACCCCCTTGTAAGTCCCCAGTAGTGCTGCTCTACTCGCACTGTCCTCTCTCTAGTTCCCATGCCTCCAGGGAGGGCTTCCTCTGTATGTTAATACAGGATTCTTCTAGCAGCCAAGCCCTGGCCCAAGGTCACCCCCCCCCCCCAGACTAGGGGGTACCCCAGAGGGCCACCGACAGTCTCCACAGCACTATATATCCAACTTCCACCCCACTGCCCATGCTAGAATGGCCCATTGTCTATTTATGAGGTGAACCTGCCCCCTGCCAGCATTTTTTTCCTGGGAATTGGCTGAGGCCCTCATAAATATTCCAGGCAGCTCCTCCTAACCTCTTCCCATTAGCTCTAGAAGTTTCTACAACCTTGTAGACCAGGGGGAGGCACCAGATGAGCTGTTAGAATGAGTCATCCAGCCCTAGCTAACCGAACCCTGACCCAGATTTCCAGCTCAGGCTTAGCCTTGAGCTAAACTAAGCTTTCCTACACTAACAAACCTACACTACCAACTAGCACACACTAGAGGGTGCTGAAGCAGTCCTGAGTGACCAATTGGCAAGCCCAAATACTGTTATGTGGGAGCAGTGGGGGAGCATGGTGAAGATGAGTCTCAATGGGTAAGCATTCTGGGTAAAGTGATAGATGCTTTAAGTTCAACACCAGGCAAACAGCTAAATTTGCCAAAGAAATGCACATATGGTATCTGCTTTACCTGCCAAAGGACTTGCAGTTCTGTCCAACCAGTTTGGAGATATACACAGCTATGCTAGCAGTACAACACTGCATGCCAGAGGAGGAGATCTAAATTCTCTATAACCTCCCCCCACCACTTTCTCCACAACATAGTGGGAGTGTCCTGTAGTCCAGATAGCTAGGGACAGTTCTAACTGATAACCATCAGCACAGGAAGAGGGCACAGAAAATTCCAAGCTCACTGTATTTCAACAGGTAATTTTTTGAAATTACTGTATGGGTATAACAAAACTCTTTTCATGCTATATTTAGTGGATCAAAAGGGAGCAAATAAGAGAAGTTCATTGTTTGGGTTTCCTGACACTTAAAGTGTAATTCCAGTAACCTTTTAACAAAGACTAAATTTACTCCAACCCCCATTTTAAGACTATTTGGCCCTGTGAAAGAAAGGATGTCTAAACATACCTATTCTGAAGCCGCTCCGGTCACATGACCAGGTCCCAGCACCAGCATCAGGGTAGAGGAGAGGCAGCAACAACGGCTGCAGAAATAAGAACAAGGAGAAGAGCAGCGCCATCTAAGTGCAGCAATGTAAATATTTTAATTCCAAACAATATAATAAAACTCACAGGATAAAGGAATGTCAGCGCATTTGTGTGGGTATAATGAGTTCATCCGCTCAAGTGGGAGGACGGGCTGCGGCGAGTGGAGAGGAACCTCCGGGCACAGCTGCGCTGGTGGCTCCCAGTGCTTCCTGGTCCACGGGTACACTTAGGAGAGGTCGTCCGATGTCACATCCAGGTGTACACATATAATATAATATACAGAATATAAATTGAATTTGATTAACAACACTGAAAAACCTTACATAACAGCTAAATCAGACTTATCGCATGATAAAAATAATAAGAATAGAGAGAATGTCAATTAACAGATTGTAAATAAGCATAATGGAAAAGTTGAAAATACAAATAAAAATGAAATACATGTCGATTGGCACTTGCACTACCAAACCAAAGATTGGATAGCTCTGGAACACTCTCTTTCTCCACAACTCCCGCTTCCCAAACCCCATGGCTAAAGAAAAGCCACCGACCCCCTGAACTTACCTCTCACCCTACAATAGGCCCCACGATTCTCGCCTTTGACACGGCAAACTTGAGGCACAAGATCTCAGCCAACCCAGGCCCTCTTACCCCGCTTCTCCAAAACCCAATCTTCCCCCCAGGCATGTCATCCCATCCACTCTCAAAACACCAACCACCAACGGCGCTACGACTACATCACATCATGGAAAACGGAGTCCTACGGGACTGTACCCATATCAACACAATCCTGGAGACTAGATGCCTTGACCCATACAGCCATGCACAAATCCAACATCTAATTGCCAGTCTAAAACCCCGCACTAATCTAACCAAAGATCCCACTACATTTGACTTACTATGCATGGAGGGAAAACCACTAAGACACACCATTTCCCTGCTGCACAACATACTTTGGGAATCCACCCCGCTGTGCTCCAGCAAAGCACAAGAGGCCTGGGCACGCTCACTCCAAATCAACATCCCTGAGGAGGACTGGGCTACCATTTTTCGGCATGTCCATAAGGGATCCCTGAACGTCTCCATTCAAGAGAACAATTACAAAATAGCTTCGCGCTGGTACCGCACCCCCACGGTATTGCACAAATACAACAAAAAAATATCGGACAAATGCTGGAGATGCTCGCATTCCCAGGGCTCTCTCCTCCATATATGGTGGGAATGCCCCGCGATTCAGCCCTTCTGGCACCAAGTACACGACCTGGTCCGCACCACGACCACACACAACTTAAATTTTACTCCCGGACAATACCTTCTTCATCACCAAGAGGATGCGAACCCCTCCTATCACAAATCCCTAGCGATGGCCATGGTTAACGC
>BLSH010359910.1:91109-123223 GCA_018402905.1 Glandirana rugosa
ATATATATATATATATATATATATATATATATATATATATATATATATTTTTTTTTGCTACAATTTTTTTTACATACTGTCACAAGAGCAGTACAGTGTTACCACGTTGACACTGCACGACTCTAGGGAGGTGATCAGGACTTTTTTTAAAAATACACTCTGATTGCTTATAACAATGATAATAACTGTTATAAGCTTTCTTTTTTTATGAATGCCATCCATTCATCCAGTGGTACAGATGCACCGTGATTGGCTTTGTCTGTACCATGTGATCACTGTGACCATTCACAGAGATCAACACAGTACACAATGAATTGCTATGAATAAAAGCCATACATTGTGTACAATTGTCATGTGATCTGCTGTAATTGGTCACAGCGATTACATGGTACCAGCAGCGTCCCGATGCACTGATTTGTCACCCGTTGTGTCTGGCGGACACAGCGGGTGACAGATCGTGCCGCAGTGTGGCCTAATCCTGGGAGGGCTTCGTTTGACGTCGACCCAGCATGGCAGCGCTCCTGCTCGGCCGTCATTGTACTAAAGGCTGGGTAGGGACCTGTTAAATGGTAATTCCACTTTTGTGAGGGAAAAAATAGCACATAAAAAAAAAAAATGATTATAGCATATACAATTGCTACACAAGTCATATTGTAACTGAATGTTATTAAAACAAACCTTACGTTGTCAATCTGCAGCACTGTAATTTTCTGTAAAATACAATGAAATATGGCAACCTGGAGATGTTCTGTACACTCATGGTATACAGAAAACCCCCAGATATATAATTTACTGCTCGAATGATTGGCTTACTGATTTTTCCAAAAATCTGCACCACAAGTCAGATTTTGGGCATCTCCTGCAACGAAAATGGCATTTTTTAGTGACATAGTCCTAAAGGGAAATCACATCTAAAGGGATGCAGACTCTGCCACTTTCCTCATTAGAACTCTGAAAGTGCAGTAGCAAAATGATCATCATAAAGACACTCCCATTAGATTCACTTTTCACAGTCAGACTCAGGCAAACAAACAGCTATTTCTTCAGAATAACATAAGGTAGAAATCTGCAACAAGTTTGTTAAAATCCCTGTAATGTATATATCACCCAGAGAGGAATATTTTTTTCTCAACAAAAGTGAAGTTAGCCTTTAAACCCAAATCATTATAAACTGTCAATATATGCTATATTACATTATGTTCACTTGTTGTACTTACTTTGCCACTATGGCATTCAGGTTCTGTAGATTGAAAAAAAAATGGTTTATCCTGCTGTTCACTGTCCTTTCCTCTTTGTCTGTGTCCCCACTAAAACCTGAGATTGTGTAGACCAGCCATTGCCACATCTACTGAGCATGCTCCAGTTTCAGTTCCCTTCTAAACTATTAATTTCCTCCTTTTTCTTATATGTGCAGAGTGACACATTTGTGTGTATACGCAGTAGTAAATTACACTCCCCTCCCGCCCTCCTTCATGTGGTTGTATTGCTAAACACTATGGGGTGGGATATAAGATGGTGATTGATGAAGGCTTCACCTCCCTGGTAGTCCTAGCACATACACTCCCTAGACACAGGGTGGAGGGCCTGTGATTGGTAGAACCTCCTCCAGATCTCATTACTGTGTTAACAAAGTGAAAGCTATTGTCAGTCAACTTAAACCCTGTCTACACCATGTTATTGCAAAAAAACAAGCATTTGCTTGAAATTATAGATTCGTAATAAGCGTTAACCACTTGCCAATTGCCCACAGTACTTTTTCTGCGAGCGGGTGGCACAGGCAGGCTGGATCACATACATGTACGTCATCCAGCCTGTTCTAGGTTAGGGACACGGGGATTGAGGTACCCACGGACTGGTGATCATGTGATCACAATGTCAACAAATTTATTATGAGTGAAATCATTCATAATAGCTGTGTTTTCTATGCTGTGGTTTGGCCCACACCTAACACATGGCAGCAGTCAGTGTCCACACCAGTCATATGATGATGCTGTACTGCACTGGTGACAGTTTGTAAAAAAATGAATTGTGAAAGCATTTTTTATTCAATTTCATATTTAAAAAATTGTCACAAAAAAATACAACTTCAAACTGCCATGCCTCTTACTGAATGCCTCCAACTGTCTACTTTGCAAAAATTTGATAGAAATGAGCCATCAGTACATCAGGATTGATCAATTTTCAGCTATATACAGTATCTCACAAAAGTGAGTACGCCCTCACATTTTTGTAAATATTTTATTCTATCTTTTCATGTGACAACATTGAAGAAATGACACTTTGCTACAATGTAAAGTAGTGAGTGTACAGCTTGTATAACAGTGTAAATTTGCTGTCCCCTCAAAATAACTCAACACACAGCCATTAATATCTAAACCGCTGGCAACAAAAGTGAGTACACCCCTAAGTGAAAATGTCTAAACTGGGCCCAATTAGCCATTTTCCCTCCCCAGTGTCATGTAACTTGTTAGTCTTACAAGGTCTCAGGTGTGAATGGGAAGCAGGTGTGTTAAATCTGGTGTTATCGCTCTTACTCTCTCATACTGGTCACTGGAAGTTCAACATGGCACCTCATGGCAAAGAACTCTCTGAGGATCTGAAAAAAGAATTGTCGCTCTAAATAAAGATGGCCTAGGCTATAAGAAGAATGCCAAGACCCTAAAACTGAGCTGCAGCACGGTGGCCAAGACCATACAGTGGTTTAACAGGACAGGTTCCACTCAGGACAGGCCTCGCCATGGTCGACCAAAGAAGTTGAGTGCACATGCTCAGCGCCATATCCAGAGGTTGTCTTTGCGAAATAGACATATGAGTGCTGCAAGCATTGCTGTAGAGGTTGGAGGGGTGGGGGTCAGCCTGTCAGTGCTCAGACCATACGCCGCACACTGCATCAAATTGGTCTGCATGGCTGTCATCCCAGAAGGAAGCCTCTTCTAATGATGATGCACAAGAAAGCCCGCAAACAGTTTGCTGAAGACAAGCAGACTAAGGACATGGATTACTGGAACCATGTCCTGTGGTCTGATGAGACCAAGATACATTTATTTGGTTCAGATGGTGTCAATCGAGTGTGGCGGCAACCAGGTGAGGAGTACAAAGACAGGTGTGTCTTGCCTACAGTCAGGCATGATGGTGGGAGTGTCATGGTCTGGGGCTGCATGAGTGCTGCCAGCACTGGGGAGCTACAGTTCATTGAGGGAACCATGAATGCCAATATATACTGTGACATACTGAAGCAGAGCATCATCCCCTCCCTTCGGAGACTGGGCTGCAAGGCAGTATTCCAACATGATAACGACCCCAGACACACCTCCAAGATGACCACTGCCTTGCTAAAGAAGCTGAGGGTACAGGTGATGGACTGGCCAAGCATGTCTCCAGACCTAAATCCTATTGAGCATCTGTGGGGCATCCTCAAACGAAAGGTGGAGGAGCGCAAGATCTCTAACATCCTCCAGCTCCGTAATGTCGTCATGGAGGAGTGGAAGAGGACTCCAGTGGCAACCTGTGAAGCTCTGGTGAACTCCATGCCCAAAAGGGTAAAGGCAGTGCTGGAAAATAATGGTGGCCACACAAAATATTGACACTTTGGGCCCAATTTGGACACTTAGGGGTGTACTCACTTTTGTTGTCAGCGGTTTGGACATTAATGGCTGTGTGTTGAGATATTTTGAGGGGACAGCACATTTACACTGTTATACAAGCTGTACACTCACTACTTTACATTGTAGCAAAGTGTCATTTCTTCAGTGTTGTCACATGAAAAGATAGAATAAAATATTTACAAAAATGTGAGGGGTGTACTCACTTTTGTGAGATACTGTATATACCATAGTTTGTTTCACACAAACCAATATACACTTTTTGGGATTTTTCTTTACCAAAAACATGTACGAATACATGTTGACCTAAATTTATGAAGAAATTTGATTTTATTGATGATCAAAAACCACCAAAAGAAAGCTCTATTTGTGTAAAAAAAAAAATGACAATTGCCAGTTAAAATAGCACAGTGCTGAATAGCAAAACATGCTCAGGTCATGAAGGGGGTAAAACTTTCTGGAGTTCAAGTGGATAAAATATTGTGTTGCTCTTAATTATTTAGATTCTCTATTCCGAAAGCCTTTTTTTATGTCATGTGACTGACACAGCACCAATCAAAGCTGTGCAGACACAGATTCATAGTGCAGACGTCCTCTGCTGCTATAAGAGCTCCTCCCTCAGCTCTTTACCCGAGGAAAAACCCAGGAAACATTATGTGACTGCTGAACAGCAATAATTAAATAAGGTACTCAGATGCTTTGTGATATTAAATTAAATACAGTGGCATAATCTTTATAAATAAATAGAAGGGATAATCGTAATCAAACGTTGTATGTTCAGTATCACTTTAAAGTGTTACTAAACCCACACTAGTAAAATCAGATTGTATATGCAATTAAGCATGCTTGTTATACTCACTGTGGAACCTAAGGGGTTAATCCTCTGCATTGTTTAAAATGGTGGTCCTGTCTTCTATGAACCTCCCCTTCTTCCACTGTTCCCAATCCATCCCCTGACAGAACAGAGCATTGGGGGCACTCTGCACATGCTCAGTTTGGTGTGTATTGCTAGAGAGTATTTTTTTTTTTCATTTCTTGGGAGGGTGCATATGATCAGCACAGGGCCAATCAGCACTGTCCAGGCAGAGAGTCAGGGGTCCTGCAGCCTCATAGGACGGTCAGAGGAGAATGAAAACTCCTCCTACAAGCTTTAACTGGACACTGATAGTCACAAGACTGCTATATGCTGCTGATGAGAAAAGGTATTTAGACATTTTATATTTACTAAAATAATTGCATTTCCATGCTCTGTGTACTGTGGGAGACCAGATATAGTGAATGCAGGGTCCTGGGTTTAGTAACCCTTTAAGTTCAAATATTTCCTTCACAGTATGTTTTTAAGATGATATGTGTCCTTGGTCTGACAGCCAGCATCATTCAACCTATTTCCTGGACCTGCCCCATCTGGTGGCTGGACCAGCGTCGGCCGATCCATAATGGGCACAGGGGGCATCTAATCTCTATGCGCCAACCCCTAATCTCCATGCGGGGCACCAGACACATAGATTTCTATGAGTTTTTTTTGAAGCACATGATTAGAGCCTAAGGCTCTAATTGGCTTCACAAAGGTTGCATTGCCCCATGAGCCCACCCACTATTAGCGAATCGACATTCGCTATTGTCTTCCTGCTTCTCCTCCCAATCAATCAGGACAGGAAGTGGGTCCTAAGACTGGATTTGCCATGAGGAGAAGCGACCAGATTGGCCGGGAGGAGAAGCCAAGGCAGCCGCTGAAGCCGTCCTCAACCTGGATGGGGTAAGTACAAGGCTGGTGGGCGGGCTGGTGAGTGCCCCTCCCCAGAAAAAAAATGGAGCACCAATTGCACTGGGCTGGACATTAAAGTGGTTGTCAACCTGTGACAACCACTTTAACCTACAGGTAAGTCTAGAATAAGGCTTACCTGTAGGTGCCCTGCATATCTCCCACACCTGTACGGTTCAGGAGATATGCAGTGTTTTGCATGTGCCGATGTCATGTCGGCACATGCGCAGTGAAGAATCGGCCTCCGTGACGTTTCTCCACTGACCCTGTGCCGTGGCTGGCGGAAGTGATGTCACGCGACTCTGGCCAGTCACAGAGCCGGAGTCGCGACCCCGGAAGGAAGAGGGGCAGAAGATGGACGCGGCCTGGAGCGGGGACATCGCTGGACGCCGCAGCCTTCGTTTCAAGGCAAGTGACACATAATGGGATACTATGCGATGCATAGTGGCCCATTATGCTTCTACTTTACAGGGTTATATTGAGGAAGTAAACCCAATTTGGGTTTACTTCCTCTTTAAGAGGAGAAGCAGCACACTAATGAGCTCATCTCTCCGTCGCTCTGCTCTCTTCTCCTATCAGCATGCCTTTTGCCAGCACATGATCTGGTTGGGTTCTTGTGCTACTTTTAATTCTCATATTCCAGTCCTGCTATACAGGGACTGAAAGAGGCTGATACCAGGTCAAATTCAATACACTGCATGCATTAAAAAATACATTTAATGATGCATTAATGATTAGAGAACTGGATCAAGTTCAGCACCGTGTTAGAGAATATTCATTAGGTTGCTGTGTCTATTGTTTCTATTCATATTTGCTCAATAAAGTTTGGTGATTACATTCTGCTGCATCTATTTCCTTCTAACAATCTCTGCGGCATTATTGCTGGAACATATTGTACCATCACACAATATTGATATCAATGTGCCATTCTGTTGTAGATTTTTAAGACTATTTTTGTCAAATAAAAAATCAATTATGCCAATGTTTTTTCATTTACATATGATGGAAACAGGCATATCTTCTGTACCATATGTCTTTTAAAGTACATTCCAGTAATCATGGAATTCACAGCACAGATGGAGAAGCTCTCTTATAAAACAGTCCCTTGATTAACTTGCCATGTCTTCATTAAATTCACTCTTCCCAACACAATCATGAATAATGAGCACAGACAGAGGAATTTTCTTATAAAGATATTCTTTTGAAATGAGAATAAAAGGATAAAAAAAGTAAAGTTAAATTAAACATGGGTCCATCTGTAGTGCATTTAATTGCCCGGCAGCAGTTAAGCGCCATGACGTGTCTGTGCATAGGTCATTTGTAGTGAAGAACGCTCCAGGAACCCAGTGCCTAGGTGAATGTTGTAGGCTTACCTAGAGCAGAAATAAACTCAGAGCCCAAGCCATAGCTACCCTCAAAATTCCAGTCTTTCTCCATGTCAGAATTTTTTTTTTGTAATTGTGCATGATTTTACTGCAAAGTACCATATGCACAGGTACTCCGTAGTATCCGTTCTTGTACTACTTTGCTCATCTGCTTGCAGCAATTTTTTTATTCAGTCATTTTTATTCAGTACAATTCTTTTAACTTATTTTTACATGAACGTATATAGAGAAAAGTAAGGATAAATACATTTTTTTCCAATCACAAAAAGTATGACAGAGTTTTGGCAAGGGGGGTAGTTCATGTAATCAAATTAATTTTTTTAAGTTTAGATAAACCAGAAAAAAATTATAGTTATGAAGCAGGGTGTTGTCGCATAATGCAATTCATCTACTTTACTGGAAGTAAATATTAATAGGCAGACTTGTTAAAAAAAAAAATATTAATAGGCAGATTCATGCATTCATCTGATCAAAACAGATGGGGGTGGGGCTAAGTTGGAAGAAATCAAACAAGCTCACTATATTTTTTTTTTTTAAAAATGGAGGGGACATCCACTATGCTGATAGGTACATCTTCTCCTTTCAAGTAAGTTATTTACTGTATCTTTCAACTCAGGGGCGTAACGATAGGGGTTTCAGGGGTTGCAATTGCAACCGGGCCCCTTGGTCCAGGGGGCCCATGTGCCTCCCTTGTACACCTGAATAGGAGGGATGGTGGGGGTGGCATTTATAGGACCCAATCTCCTCAATTTTCCTATATCCAGTTTACAGTCTTCTGCTGCTCCCAGGGTCCCTGTGTGCGTCCCTGCCCCCCCCCACCCCCACAGAGCTGCTGTCTTCCCCCCTCCTCTCTCCTGCCAGCTGCTGTAGAAGATGTGAAGATGTGTCATAATAAAGAGATGGGAACGGGTTGGTAAATTTGTAAATACTGGCTCCTTCCTTTTCTGAATGAACAGAGTGAGTGATTGGTACCAATTGGTTTCATTCATAACTGAAGCAGACTGAAGCATAGTAAACTGTTTTTACTATACTTCCGTTTCTGAATGAATGGGAGACTCGGTGCACAGCTATTCCTGTCCATTCATTCTGTGCAGCTGAGGCTACAGAGATGGAAATTGAGAGCTGAGGTTTGGTTAGACCCCTGATATCTCATCAAAGCCCCCCAACAGGGCTCCTAAAAAATTGTAAAAATAAAATTGTAAAATAAATAAAATTAAATGGTAAAAAAAAAAATAAAAATTAAAAACTACTGACACCAGTGAGGGAACTATCAGGATTGCAGAGGTTGCAATTGTGACTGGGCCCTGGCATTTCACCATCATGGGAAGGCCTGAAGATGGCAGAAAGTGGACCTGCTGCAGAACTTGTGAAAGGGCCCTGCTGCGGGACCATAATAAAGGGACCCGCGATAGGAGTAAAGGGCTCCAGGATCAGTGGGAAGAGGGACGGGCCCTGGCCAGGGGTCAGGGGGCCCTTCATAATTTCTTGCACAGGGGCCTTGAAGGCTCTAGTTACGCCTCTGTTTCCACTGCATGAATGATGGGGGCATGGAAGTGATCTGTCCATCAGTTTCCAGGTAATAAATAATATTCTTGTAAGTATTAGATGTAGAGATTCGGGGACTAAGTCCACATGAATGATGCCCAGTAATCCTATTTTAGGGTCCAGAGGCAGTTGGAGGGAGTATAGGGCATTCAGTGTTAGAAACATAGATGACGAATATTGGAATTATGGATGAAAGTGCTTGTATCTCTAGAGCATCTAGTGCAGTTAGATGATTCAATATGACCCCACGTGTGGACTGGAGGTTGTGGCTTTCAGGGTTGCCCCAGCAGGAAGAGAGCAAGCGGGGTGGCAGGTAGAAAGAAGCAGATGAGGAACAAGAGTAGTACATGGATGGGATCAGACAGAATTGTAGATGATGGACAAGCCAAGGGTCAATAATAGGCGGTTGCTCAGATAAGGACAGCTGCAGGTACGCAAAGGAGCAAGACATCAGCTGGAGAGAGCACAATAATCTAGCAAATGGGAAGTTCAGAGACATGGTTTAAATCAAGAAGTTCATGACAGGAACAAAGAGTTCAAGGTTCACCAGAAGCAAGGTACAAGCCAAGGTTAACCAAGGGTTCAGGCTAGGAGTTGCCCAGCGTCTCAGCTACAGCAAGACACTGCAGAGGTCCCAGGCCCAAATCTGGACCCTGACACAGTGTCTAGTTATTGTGGTGCTTATAGCTTGCAGTGCTAAATATCATTGATTTTATTGGTAATCTATGTCTTAAGCTCAACACATGCCTCAGCTACAACCTTTATTCTCTATGGGCTGGCCAGGCATTGTTAATCAGGGAATGTATTTCTCTATGGCAGGCCTCGACAAACCCCAGGCGCCAGGTCGCCATGGTGACCAGAAATCGCGTCCTGGCGAGTGACTGCCGTTTCTGCTCTCCCCATGTTAAAACAGCGTGTCAGAATCAGCGAGAGCCGAGAGTTCTCTGCTTCATCTAACAGCTGTTAAACTTGGCCGGCTGCCCGGGATATTTGTTTCCACTTAGAATGAAGAAAAGTAACAAACAGGCTGCCTGGAATAGTTGTTGAGAGTTAGAAGAATAAACACAACAATGTATCTTCTTCTTTCAAAGCAATGATCTCCGGGCTATCAGGAAAGTTTAACCATTTAAAGACTAAACCCTCTCTCACATTAGTGGCTTACAATTAAATATCCAGTATTTTCTGCTAGAAAATGACTTGGAACCCCCAAACATTATATATTATTTTTTAGCAGAGACCCTAGAGAATAAAATGGCGGTTGCTGCAATATTTTATGTCACATGGTATTTGCGCAGCGGTCTTTCAAGCGCAATTTTTTGGAAAAAAATACACTTTTAATGAATAAAAAAAAAACTAAACAGTAAAGTTAGCCCATTATTTTTTTGTATAATATAAAAAATAATGTTACACCGCGAGAAACGTGACCTTTATTCTAAGCAACAAAATTGTGATAAAGCCCTGTGTACCATCAACAAATACCACTCTATGTGCAGCTGGGCTCCAGTATTTCATGGTGACCGGAAACCCACCAGAGCAATGAAAAGTCACTGTGGGGGACAGACATGTAGGCAGGAAGTGGCTGCAAAGAGGCAGCAGAAGATCAGCAGCGCTGGAAGACTTTTCACCTTTTTTTTTTTGTATTTTATTTACAATGTCACTAAGGCTTTGTTTAGATGTGGAAGTTGGGTGGTAATAATGTGCAGTAGAAACATGTTTTTGCCACCCTTAAGCTCCATTAGGCAGGAAATGAGGGCGTTTTACATGCCGCAGTCACAATGCATTCAGCATAATAAGGAGTTTCCCCCATAACAGATTTTTTAGTGTCACTCTTTCTGGCCAGCCTATAACCCTGATGTAATGGTGGAGTTATTGACTGGCTGCTCTGCTGTGAGTAAGTTAGGGGCGCAAATTACTTGTCTTACCCCTGGCGCTGACAACCCCACACTACGCTATAAAAAACTGGCTCCTAACTTTTTTAGCCGGCTCCTAGATTCAAGGCAAATTTGTCAAGCCCTGCTCTATGGTACATATTTGTTTGGAAAGTTGTGGTAGGGGTAGAATTTGGGCATTTAACATGCACTCACTTCACCCACCCTTCTGGCCAGCTAAGAATCTTTACCAGCACATCTTAGTATAGTGATAATCCTTTCCTTTAGTCACATAACGCAACAGACATGACAAGCCAACCTTTCGGGACCTCACAGGATCCCTTTCTGAAGGCAGAAAAAGGATCTTGCGAGGCCCTGAAATGTCTACTTGTGATGACTGTTGCTTTATGTGAATACAAGAAAAGATTACCATCACTCTACCAAGACTTGCTGGTGAAGTTATTTTTTCTGATTGCATGCTGACATCATCCACCATTTCACTATAGTACTTTGCATTAAATACTGGCTAGCCTGTAAGGTGTGCAGCAGATACAATACAACTTCTTTTCTGGCCAACATTCACTAAACTGGGCAATGGTTGTAGTGATAATTGGTACCCTCAGTTGTGAGCAGAGGCCACAACCAACTGAATGAAAACATCAATCAGCCAAGGTGAATTTTCCAGAATCAATCATTATTGGTCCTCTGTGAATAGGCCTGAGCTGGGACTAGTTAAACAATATGACTGTTGATGATACACAGTACTGGGAAAAATAAGGTTGGCTTGGCAATTGGGTAATGTTAAATCTGACTCCTAACTCAGCAGTTTTACACGTTGATTGAGAAATACCTTTCCAACTGACCTTCCTATTAAAGATTTTGCTAAATGTATTGTTGAAATAACAATGGATTTTACATGGCTCAACTACAGGTATTGAATAAAGTTTTTCAAATGTAATCATATAGGAATTAAAAAGGACATCACAAATTGTTATTACTTACTGTCTATATCTATGGTGCTATAATCCAATGCCTTGGATTCTGAAGCACATTCCATTTCACATGGAGAGGGCACTGTACAGCTTCCTATCTTGCCTCCCACACATATAGAGAGCTCACAGAGGTAAATAAGCCTTCCCTATAGCATACATGTGTGCTAAAATCTAATTAACGTGTGAACTGCTAGTACTAGATGGAGCTTTCTGTTATGCAACAGGGAATTTTCAGCACACAGTGAAAGAAAGGTTTGAATTATTTAAGAACTTTGAGGTTGATCATTCAATGCCCAGATGGGTTCTGGAGGATAATGACTGTAAGACCTGAATATTGATTGGCTGGGTTTCGTATTGCTAACTTCAGTGATGTGTTATGAACCTATGCACTAACAAGATGAATGAATAACCTTCAATTTGCTGAGTGAATGGTCTCTCCTCCCATTTTGTTTTGGTTCTACAGGTGTCCATAGACATACACAAGGAGGTTCAGATCATTGGAAGTGGCTCTCTAACTACTGAACAATTGACACCAGAGTGTGCAGACCCATTTACAACTCTATTGGCCAAGCATACATGTTTATAGATCCAGATTCTAGTGCAACTGGCTATATCTCCTCGAGCCCTCACTGATGTTTGTAGCTGCAGGTACTGTGGATAAACGAATCCCCAAAGTTCACAGTAGAATCATTAAAGATGTTCAAGAGGGCTGTCAGCAGCAGCTCAGCTCAAACCTCTCCCCATCCCAGAGCTTCATGTTTACATTAGGGAGGAGAAATATGGAAGGGGGCTGAGTCACTGCTGGGAGAAGAAGCAGAAAGAGGTCAGTCGCTGCTGGCAGGTGGAATAGAGTGAGTGGAGTCACTGCTGTGAGAAGAAGCAGAAAGAGGTCAGTCACTGCTGGCAGGGCAAATAAAGATAGCCAAATCACGGCTGGGAAAGAGCAGGATGAGCTGAGTCACTTCTGGGAGAAGGAAGCAGAATGAGCTAAATCAATACTAGGAGGAGGAAGCAGGGTGAGCTGAGTCACTTCTGGGAGAAGGAAGCAGAATGAGCTAAGTCAATGCTAGGAGGAGGAAGCAGGGTGAGCTGAGTCACTTCTGGGAGAAGGAAGCAGAATGAGCTAAGTCAATGCTAGGAGGAGGAAGCAGGGTGAGCTGGGTCACTGCTTGGAAGTGAAAGCAGTAAGGAAAGATCTGAGCTGCTGAGAGAACAACTCAAAGAACTTCAAGTTCTTCTAAAGGCTGAAGGTTTTTTTTTACCTTAAAGTGGTTGTAAAGGCTCAAGGTTTATTACCTTCATGCATTCTATGCATGAAGGTTACAAACCTTCAGCCCCCCTAATACTTAACTGAGCTCAATCCCGATCCAGCAATGTGCACGAGAGCAGCAGCTCTCTCAGGTCTCTTCCTCCTCATTGGCTAAGAGAGCAGTAGGAGCAATTGACTCTTGCTGTTGTCCATCACAGCCAGTGAGCCAATGAACACAAATCAGGGACGCTTCACGTGTGAATGGACAAACAGAGCAGCGGCTTGGGAGGTAGCCTGCCCATTGCAAGCTGCTTGCTCTGGGGGCACTTGGCAGGAGGGAAGGGCCAGGAGCACCAGCGGGGGACCCGAGAAGAGGAGGATCACATTTTTTTAAAAGGTGAAGCGGGGCACTTGTATTATTTATTTACATGTTGTGTTACATAATTTTGAGAGTGTGGACGGTGTGAGCAAATCACTAGTTTTCAGTTTTAAAGCAATATTATTATTGATCATAACCTCTAGCAGCGTGCAGCATCACTATACATTTTTAATCAATGTCGTACTTACCTGCTCTGTGAAAAAGCACTGCACGGAACAGGTAAGTACGACATTGATTAAAAATGTATAGTGATACTGCCCACTGCACAGTACTTGTATATGCTCAGCAGGGGGGGAGCCAAGAACACCATAGGAGGACTTTAAGAATAGAAGGATTGAGGCTGCTTTGTGCAAGACCACTGTACAGAGCAGGTAAGTATTACATGTTTGGTTTTTTAAATAGCGAATGTTTACAATAACTGTCAGTGCTTCTGCTGTAATTGTTCGAATGAATTTCTCTGCAGTTTCTGTAGCTACAGTGGTCTGTGAAGGACTGCTTTAAAGTTTATTTAGCAGTTGCATGTTCACAGCCTGCCCACAGGTTCACTTTAAGGTCTCATACACACGGGCGTATCTTTAAAAATAAACAAAACGTCGGGCCCGACGTCAAGGAAAAAAAAATCTGCGTTATGCATCGGCGTTAGTGAGCGTCGGCGTCAATAGGCGTTTTTAAAAAAAAATCATTCCTCTGCTATTTTTCAACCTAAAAACGTCAGCGTCAAAAAACGCCGGAAAAAGCTAGTACAATATTAGTTGGTGTTTGTTGGCATTAGTTGGCGTTTTGCGGCGTCGGCGTCAAAAAATGCCAAAACGTTACAGCCTCAGAATGCGATGGCTGTGGGTTCTACTTTCAGCTCACTAACGCCGGCGCCATCTACAGCTCAAAAACGTCTAAGTTTTTATGAGGCCATTGACTAACATGGTGAGCTGCAAAAAATGCCAGAAAACGCCGGCGTCAAAAAACGTCCGTGTGTATGAGGCCTAATAAAAATACAAAAACTGGAAGGTGTGATAGTTGGGAACCTGTATTGCAAACTCTGCTATAAAGATGTATACAAATAATTAGAAAATCCACGCTTAGTTATACAATATTAAATAAAAATAGCAGCAGCCACTTATTTAACCGTGATGCCAGTTGCTAGACAATATGAAAGGAATTGTAAGCAGCGCTAAAGTATATTAAATTAAAAAAAAATTCCAGTGGTGCAAACAGAACCAAGAGTGGAGGCTTTTAGGCTGGCCATACATTATACAATTTTCTTATTCAAATTTCTTTAGATTTACAACTATGTAGTGTAAGGGTCACATTGAAAGTGTTTAGGTTTGACCTCATATTATACGGTTTTGGTAAATCTAAAGGAAAACTGAATAAGAAAATTGTATAATGTATGGCCAGCGTTATTAAGGATCAATTCAGATGGGAAAGTGGATGGATCCCAAGAAAAGGGTGACTCACATATTAAATTACAACTCAAGCAGATGACAGAGGTGTTGTTTCAATCAAGGGAATCAGTGCAAATTGCTATCTTGCTGTGAAGGAAGAGGGCTGGCTAATAGCACTATCACTGATTGGAACCCACTGCTGACGTACCGACTGCTGCTCTCTGCTGGATGATCCGTTACTTATGCTTTGTCCTGGGCGTTTTTGACCATTATAATCTATGGTCCTGCTTATCTGGTGAGAGGCGTAGGTCAAGAGTGTGCTTCTGGCAGCGGAAACCCATTTGTGGGTTCACATTGCACATTTTTTGGATGGACCGATTTATTCACTTTTGGAATGTTCACGATTATGGACTTTCACCATTCATTTGGTCATTAATTCATATATGTTTGTCATTTGCACATCAGCACTTTATATATATTGAACTATGTTTGCTATGGTTTAATGTGATGTTTGCACCATTGCACTGTAAAAAATAATTTTTGAATATACTTTAGCGCTACTTATAATTTGGTTCATACTATAAAGATATTTACCCAGTTGCCAACCGCCTCATGTACATTTACTGTGGCAGGTTGGCTCTGCTGCACAGATCGCTGTCTATAAAAGGCGATCCGCACAGCCGCAGTTGTGGGCGGGTGCCTGCCGCACTCTGCGTGAGTATGGCGGCAGGTCAGGTGGACTCAATGTCTGCCGGCAACCAGCAATCACCTTCTACAAAGGAAGAACGGGGAACCACAGATGTAAACACGGCGGTTCCCTGTTCTGACAGTGCAAACTGTCAAAACAAAATTTGCCTCCTTTTTTCCCCACAAATAGAGCTTTCTTTTGGTGGTATTTGATCACCTCTGCGTCATTTCTGATCATCGCTATAAACCAAAAAAGGGCGACAATTTTGCAAAAAAAAATATTTCTTACTTTTTGCTAAAATACAAATCCAAAAAAAAAAAATATAAAAAAAAAATCACGATCACGTGACAGCATTTCGCGATATTGAACCACTTTGCCGCCGTCAATCCACGGCAGGCGGTCGGCAAGTGGTTAAAGCAGCACAGTGCCGAATCGCAAAAAGTGCTCTGGTCAGGAAGGGGGTAAATCCTTCTAGAGCTGAAGTGGTTAATCTGGGGCTGCCATTCTGATCCTGCCTTCACTACTTGGTGGGTCACTCACCTGGAAAAAGTATTTTGATATCAGTTGTTGGGACATCTGATATATGTTTGCTAGTTGTGACTCATTAAGTAGTAAAGGAAAGATCAGGATGGCAGCCCCAGGGCATGCATTATCCGAGCTCAAGTCCGCAATGGCAGCTCCCACATTCCTGTCTTGACAGATTCCCTTTAAGGGTGTAGGATGGTGGGGGACTTGGCAGGGTTCAATGTGGGTAGGTATCATGTGTGGCAGCTTTAGCAACCCTGTTTACAGCATTGTCTAAGTTTATTGGGCTCACATGCAAATCTCAAGAGCTAATACTCCACCCCAATATCTACTTATACTAACAAGCTACCCTGTGTTCTTGTGTAAAGGCATTTGGCCCAAGGGCAGACGAAGAAGTTGTCACATCATGCCATGTATTACTGTAATCTTCAAAGGATCTGCTGTTGATTTTTTCCATTTTGTACATGTTCGTTATGCTAATCCCTAAAATCCCCATTGTGATACGTCTTCTCTCATTATAAAGAGACTGCTGCAGAGAATTAACTCTTCCTCGCCTGATCCTCGCTGTACAGTAATCAATGACTTGTTTTTCAGCATCTGTTGCAATAATTATGTATATCAAGTAAGATAACCAGCATAGCCAGCAACAAAATGTGTCCTTTGTGATCCTCAGATTTTGTGGGTTTTTTTTAAAACAAATTTGTGTTCATAAGGCTACATTCATACTAGCATTCTGAATTTGATTTATTTAAAGCCTAAGTTCACTTTTTTTTTTCTAAATTTCAGTTCCCTTATGTACCAATATAGCATTAATGTACTTTTTTGCAAAAATATCATCCATTAAATCTACAGACACTTACTTCACTTCTCCTCATCCATGTTTTCAAACGTATCCATTGCTTCTTCCTTACTTCCTGGTCAGGCTTTAGGTCATGACACAGGAAGGAGTTGACCAGCTGACCTCATTAGCACACACTCTGCATCATCCACCCTCCTACCTACCCACCCATTCCCAGCTGCATGTTTTTTTTAATTAAGTGAAATCAAATCAGTGATCACTCTTCTCACCAAATACACAATATACAATCAGATTGTATAGTGTATGGCCCCCTTTATACACCTAAAATTACAAGTGGTGCATTAATTGTTAACAGCCCACCAAACACAGAAGCAAACACACATTTTGCCATGTGAAAAAACGAGTGGCAAATGCTGCAAAACGCACAGTAAAAAACATGGAACCCACAAAATGCCAAAATGTACCAATAGCCATGTAGTGCAGCCCATTGAAATCAACGGGCTGACCTATGCACGTCAAAGGAAAAACGAGCCACAAAATGTGCGCTCCGATTATGCTAGATGTGAATGGGCCCTGAAAGTGAAATTGGTGCGGTAACACAAGAACAATGAAGCTCCATTCACATCTGTGTGTTTCCTTGCATTTCAAAAATGTGCTGCACCAAAAATCACAGTAAAAACACACCAAGCTCTGCTCTAAAAAAAAGTTCTAAAGCTTATTTTGAGGTGATTGCTGCGTGCAGGGCAGCTTATTCAGGTGGGTGGGCTGCCCTATGTGTGATGAGTGCAAATGCTCCAAAACGCCTCCCCCCTCGTGAGTTCCCACTATGCAGAGATGTGAATGGGGCTTGACAGCTGAGTGTTTCTTTCCACTCCCTCCTATGTACTTGTATATAGATGGCCATACACTATGCAATCTGATTGTATATTGTGTATTTAGTGAGAAGGGTGATCACTGATTGATTGCATTTGATTTAAACACTTCAGATCCGCGCTATAGCCGATTGACGGCAACATTGCGGATCTACTTTGCCGGGGCGCCGTCAATTGACGTCCGCCCCTTTGCGTGCTCCCAGCGTGCTCGCATCCGCCGCACGCTGGGTGAACGTGCCCGTGGGTCGGGTGGACTCGATGTCCGCCAGAGACCCGCCATCACTTAATAGAGAGGCAGAATAGGAATGTAAACATGGCGGTTCACTGCTCTGTGAGGGGGGGCATGACAGATCTACTGCTCCCTGTAATCGGGATCACTTAGATCTGTTATATCCCTGGCAGCCCAGCCCCCACACAGTTAGAACACAGTGAGGGAACACATTTAACCCCTTGATCGCCCCCTTAGTGTTAACCCCTCCCCTGCCAATGACATCTATACAATAATCAGTGGCTATTTTTAGATCTGATCGCTGTATAAATGTCAGTGGTGTCAAAAATGTCCTACATGTCCGCCACAATATCACAGTCCCGATAAAAATTGCAGATTGCCGTTATTACCAGTAGAAAATAATAATAATAATAAAAACGCCATAAATCCATTCCCATAGTTTGTAGGTGCTATAACTTTTGAGCAACCCAATCAATATACGCTTATTGTTATTTTTTTTTTTTTTTTACCAAAAATATGTAGAAGAATTCATATCGACCTAAACTGATGAATAAATGTGTTTTTTTTTTTTTTTTGTTGGACATGTATTATAGCAAAGTAAAAAATAGAGTTCTTTTTTCAAAATTGTCACTCTTTTTTTGTTTATAGCGCAAAAAATAAAAAGCGCAGAGGTTATTAAATACCACCAAAAGAAAGCTCTATTTGTGGGGAAAAAAGGACATCAATTTTGTTTGGGTGCAACGTCACACGACCGCACAATTGTCATTCAAAGAATGACAGCGCTGTAAAACTGAAAATTGGTCCGGGCAGCAGGGGAGTTTAAGTGCCCAGTAAGCAAGTGGTTAAAAAACATGCACCTGGGAATGGGTGGATAGGTAGGAGGGTGGATGATGCAGGGTGTGTACTAATGAGGTCAGCTGGTCAACTCCTTCCTGTGTCATGACCTAAAGTCTGTTCAGGAAGTAAGACATTGCAAATGGATATGTTTGGAAACATGGAAGAGGACAGTAAGGTAAGTATCTGTAGAATAGAAAGTGTTGATATTTTTGCAAAAAAAGTACACGAATGCTCTATTGGTACATAGGGGAGCTGGAATTTAGTAAAAAAAAAAAAAAAAAGTGAACTTATCCTTTAAATGCAGGAGAAATTATTTGGAAAGTATAAATAAACTTTAAGCTTCCCAGATTAAGGTTCCCTGTGTTTCAAGCGGCAATTAACCCCCAAACAAAGATGTATTAAATTACAACAAACCAATTCTTAGATGTGTTGGCTGCATTTATTTTTTTTTTGGGCATTTTTTTCCTTTTATCTTTACCTGATAATCCTGCAGGATAGTCTGTTATTTTTCAACTGACTTTAAGACCCCTTTCACACTGGAGCAGTTTTCAGGCACTTTAGCCCTAGAAATACCGCCTGAAAACTGCCTCCCATTCTCTGAAATGAGTGCTTTCAAATCCGGGCGGAAAAAAGTCCTGCAAGCAGCATCTTTGGTGCAGGTTGGGAGTGCTGTATACACCGCTCCTCCAACGCCCCTGCCATTGCAATGAATGGGCAGCGCTTTCAAAGTGCCATAAAAGCATTTTGAAAGCACTGAAAAACTTGAGTTTTTAACCCCTTTTTAGGGATTAAAAGCACCCCACTAGTGGCCGAAGCGCAGCTTAACCCCTCCAGGTCCGCGCTATTGCCGAAATACGGCTCCAGCGCGGACCTGAAATGCCGGGAGGACGTCCATGGACGTCCTCCCACTGCGCATGCTCCCGCGCGCCCCCTGGAGGCAGCAGCGGCGCGTGCGCGCCGCACGTTGCGCGAGCGTGCCCGCGGGTCGGGCGGACTCTATGTCCGCCCGAGACCCGCGATCACTTTCAGGAGCCTCAGAACGGGGAACCGCCGTTGTAAACACGGCGGTTCCCCGTTCTTTGACAGGGGACATAGCAGATCTACTGATCCCTGTCACTGGGATCAGTTAGATCTGTTATGTCCCGACCAGCCATGCCCCCCCACAGTTAGAACACAGCCAGGGAACATATTTAACCCCTACACTGCCCCCTGCAGGTTAACCCCTTCACTGCCAATGACATTTATACAGTAATCAGTGGACATTTAAATTTCTGATCGCTGAATAAATGTCATTGGTCCCAAAAAAGTGTCAAAATGTTCCGACATGTCCCCCCCAATATCGCAGTGCCGATAAAAATCGCAGATCGCCGCCATTACTAGTAAAAAAAAAAAAAAATAATAAAAACGCCATAAATCAATTCCCAGTTTGTAGACGCGATAACTTTTGCGCAAACCAATCAATATACGCCGATTGCGATTTTTTTTTTCCCCAAAAATATGTAGAAGAATATATGTCGGCCAAAACCGATGAATAATTTTTTTAATGGATTTGTACTTTAGCAAAAAGTAAAAAATATTGTTCTTTTTTGCAAAATTGTCGCTCATTTTTTGTTTATAGCGGCTATCAGAAATGACGCAGAGGGGATCAAATACCACCAAAAGAAAGCTCTATTTGTCGGAAAAAAAGGACGCAAATTTTATTTGGGTACAACGTCGCACGACCGCGCAATTGTCATTCAAAATGCGACAGCGCTGAAAGCCAAAAATTGGTCTGGGCAGGAGGGGGGTTTAAGTGCCCAGTAAGGAAGTGGTTAAACTGTATTTTAGTGGCGCTTTACCCTCAATGCGGTCGCGGCCCCAGTGTGAAAGGGGTCTTAAGCAGCTCATAGATTAGCCTTTTTTTTGTTCAACTATCGGCGGGTTAAACAAAAAAAAAAATGACTTGATTCCTCCTTCCACACATTCAATGTTGATGGGAGAGTCCTGCCTGATGAATAGTGAGGATACTTCACCGCCATGAGAATACACTGATCAGCAATGACGGATAAAGCCTGCAGCGCTGATTGAGCAGAAAAATACCAGCAGGCTGGTTGTATGGAAGTTGATCAGTAGATCGACTTCTGTACAACCAGCCTGCTCATACATGGAGCAAAAGTTCGGCTGTCCCTGCTATAACGGCCAAATTTTGATCTATATATAGCTGGCTTAACCGGTTCCCGTGCCCGCCGCAGGAGGAGTGTGCCCGTGGCTCGGGCGGACCCAATGTCCACTGGCGAGCCGCGATGACCTACCAGAAGGAAAGAACGGGGAACCCTCGAAGTAAACACGGCGGTTCCCCGTTCTATCAGGCTGCATGTAAAGCCTCGTACACATGGTGCGATGGTCGTACGACCGAACAGCCCAAATCGTATCTTGGCTGTTGTATCTCGCGTACTGACATGCACTAAGCGATCGTACGACCAAGCCGAAGGCGGTGACGTGTTTTGCACGTACAACTTGTAAGACCAACTTCTCTGTACACACGGTACAATGGTCGTACGACCACTTGTTGTACAACCAAAGTTTTCTAGTTTGCTCATCCAACTCCTGTTGTACGACAGTCGCATGTCAGCTGTTCTAATTGCGCGTACTAACAGTCGGATGATCGGACAACCCTTTTCATAAGGACGTCGCACCGTGTATACAAGGCTTTAGAGATCTATTGATCCCTGTCACTGGAATCAGTTAGATCTCTTATGCCCCTGGCAGCCCAGCCCCCCCACAGTTAGAACACGGCTAGGGAGCACAGTTAACCCCTTCACTGCCCCCTGCAGGTTAAGCCCTTCACCGCCACTGACATTTATACAGTAATCAGTGGCTAATTACATTTCTAATCGCTGTATAAATGTCATTGGTCCCAAAAAAGTGTCAAAAATGTCTGACACGTCCGCCCCAATATCGCAGTCCCAATAAAAATCGCAGATCACTGCCATTAGTAAAAAAAAAATTGTAAAAACACCAGAAATTAATTCTCATGGTTTGTAAATGCGGCAACTGCCCAAACCAATAATTTTTTTTTTTTACCAAAAATATGAGGAAGAATATAAATCAGCCAAAACCGATGAATATATATTTTTTTTTTATTATTATTATTTTTTTTTTGGATTTGAATTTTGGCAAAAAGTAAGAAATTTACCTATTTACAGAATTTACTGACTTAAAATAAGAAAAACTTTATTTTTTTTCAAAATGTTCGTTTTTTTTTTTTTTTAATTAAAAAATAAAAATCCCAGCAGTGATTAAATACCACTAAAAGAAAGCTCTATTTGTGTGTAGAAAAAAATAATTTAGGTACAGTGTTGCATGACCACGCAATTGTCATTCAAAGTGCAACAGCACTGAAAGCTAAAAAATGGCCTGGGTAGGAAGGGGGTGAAAGTGCCCAGTATTGAGGTGGTTAAATGTACTTGTGTTTACATTTAGATCATGTAATCTACCTCAGGAAGAATAATATGTTTTCTCAATGCACCTAAATCCATCTAATTACAAAATGTGAATTATACCATAAAAAAAATCATTACATACATTTATTTGCATTTATAAATGCCCTATATACTCCTATAGCTACATATATACACATGTGTAGTGGGATTAGAACCCTTGCCAGTTTTTGGTTTGCCAGTACACGGTTTGGGAGATATACAGTGTGTCATTTCAGCACATGTGCAGTAAAGAAACAGCCTTCGTGCCATTTCTTCACAGAGATCGCACCGTGACTGGTGGCTCCCGCGCGACTCCGGCCAGTCACAGAGCCGGAGTCACGGCCCCGGAAGGAAGAGGGGCAGAATATGGAGGCTGCCAGCACATGGGACAGCGCTAGATGTTGCAGGCTTCGTTTGCAGGTAAGTGACACATAATGGGCTACTATGCGATGCATAGTAGCCCATTATGTTTCTACTTTGCAGGGGAATATAGAGGAAGTACTTCCTCTTTAACCACTTGCCGACCGCCAACCGCAGGTTGACGGCGACAAGGTGGTTCGTTATCGCAAATCGGCGTCATACGACGACGGCTGCGATAACGCGCACTGTGAGCGCGCGCGCCGCTGGGGGCGCGCCCGCATGCTCACTGTGTTCGGGGAGGGCCAGGGTGCGGCGGCTTCGATTGCCGCCGGCTACCCGCGATGCCCCCCCCGGAGTGAAAGAACGGAGGTCCGTGTATGTAAACACGGACCTCCGTTCTGTGAAGGGGGAAGGGCTGTGATCACAGCCTTCCTGTATACGGAGGCTGTGACCACTTCCCTTCCCCAGCTAGGGCAGTCCCCCCACAGTTAGAACACGCCCAGGGAACATAGTTAACCCTTAGAGTGCCCCCTGCAGGTTAACCCCTTCACTGCCAATGGCATTTACACAGTAATCAGTGCATTTTTATAGCAATGATCGCTGTATAAATGCCAATGGTCCCAAAAAAGTGTCAAAATGGTCCGACATTGAAATATCGCAGTACCGCTAAAAATCGCAGATCGCCACCATTACTAGTAAAAAAATAAATAAATAAATAAAAACCCCAAAAATGAATTCTCATCATCCATAAACGCGACCACTTTTGCGCAAACCAATCAATAAACGCAGATTGCGATTTTTTTATCGCAAATATGAGGAAGAATATAAATCGGCCAAAAACGGTGAAAAAAAATGTTTTTTTATATTTTTTTTTGGATTTGTATTTTAGCAAAAAGTAAGAAATTTGGGTTTTTTTGCAAAATTGTCGCTCTTCTTTTGTTTACAGCGGCGATCAGAAATGACGCAGAGGGGATCAAATACCACCAAAAGGTGGACCAAAAAGGACGCACATTTCGTTTGGGTACAACGTCGCACGACCGCGCAATTTTCAGTTAAAGCGACGCAGCGCCAAATCGCAAAAAGGGCTCCGGTCCTAAAGCTGGAAATCCTTCCGGGGCTGAAGTGGTTAAACTCATTTGGTGCCTTATCTGCATTAAATTAGCCTCAGAACCTGTGTAATTCAGATGTGTCCTGGATTAAAGGGGTGATATGGCAACCCTACCCTGAGCTGCTCTGCCCCCCCCCAACGCTCGCTCGCTCGCTCACCAGAGTGCTAGGCTGTGGAGGGGCCGGCTCAGGCTCTCATCGGCTCGCTGAGAGGTTGAGTCGGGTGCTGGTCCAGGCAAGTGGGCAGATCCGACCATATGGTCGTGATCCTTCCCGAGCCTGGACCGGCTCAGTGATATCAGCCGATAGCGAGCTTCAGCCCACTGTCTGCTAAAAATGGGTCACAGGAGTGCAGAATGAACTGCGCTCCTATGATCCACAGGGGAAGTACAGCAAAACGAGATTTGGCTTTACTTCTCCTTTTAAGATGAACACTAGCCAGATGCTGTACAAAAAGGGACCAGTTAATGCAAAAATGTATGCATTCAAAAATAACATTTCTTTTTAATTGCAGCTAGTATAAGTACCTGAATCTGTCTTGATGTTAGCCTCCTGCCATCCCCTGCACAGTAGCTATCATAAAAAAGGGAAGAAGAGGGAGCAGAGCACTTACATCCCATTAGGCTCTGCTGCAGTCCACATCATGATAGGAAATATGTTGAGAGGAGGACAAAGTAGAATGAAGAATGTTCATCGATGTGATATTACGTCTTCACTGTCCAATCAGCAAGCTGTAACACATCACTTTGGGTAGCCTCACTGACCAATACGGAGGCTTTGGAAGGAGGGGCGAAGCTCCACTTTTGCAAAACAAAGTCTATCTCGGGGTTTCTCAACCAGGGTTTTGATAAGGGGGTTCCTTGAGCAATAAACAATTTCTACCTCTTAGGTAAGTTCCCATGACACCATTGATCTTTTTAGCTATCTGTAAGGGGGGAATTCTTCCCAGTGACCACAAGTGTAAGGAGCATTCTTCCCATTGACCATCATGAGTTGTATTTATGATTATTATTAGCCAGGGTTCCCTGAGACCAAAAAGTTATTTGAAGGGTTCCTCTGTGTTGAAAAGGTTGAGAAAGGTTGCTCTATGTTTACACAGAAATGTAAGTGCTGATATTTCTGTATCTACGTATTTTTCATCATATGCTTTGAATTGTCCAGTTTTGACGGGTAAGTACTAAACCTTGCTCTACCTCTCCATGAACAGAGAGGTTTGAAAAGGTGTGCTTTGCAGTCTCCATCTAATTAGATATTTACTATCTTGCTGAAGGAGCTTGTTGACTGTTTGACCTTGAAAAAAAGCCTTTCATTATGGGTTTTGGCTGTGTTTTTCATTTCTCATCCTAGAATTATTCGATTCAGTATTTTGTAGCATCAGAATGAATGTAGCTCTCCTTACCACTCAAAGTGCCCCTGGATATATTGGACATGTCAAGTGGAATGCATGTACTTTCTAGTGCACTGTATAGGAAAAAGGTTCACCACCATTATTCCTTCTTGACCTTTTGTTAAAAAGGAGGAAAGAAATAGGAAAATAATATCTGGCAGCTTTAAAAGCACACGGTAGCCTTTTAAACTCTTCCTGCCTGCCCAGCGTGTCTTTAAGCAGTTCTGATCGCCCAAGGATCAGCAATCATGTGGTCACATGATACGAATCCAGTCCCACTGGCTTCCGATCTTTAGTTCAGACCGAGAGATGTCTTTGACACCTTGGTCTTTGTCAGCGGCGGCTGGTGCTCCATTTTTCCAGGGGGGGGGGGCAGCGGCAAACACACAGTCATTCAAAATACCCCCGTCGCCCGGTCGATCGCAAATACAACACACAACCCCCATCGTCGCTCGTCTGTCCGTCCACCAGCAACGCACTTACCCCATCTAGGTTGTGGGCAGCTTCGGCAGCTTTCCCCTGCGTCTCCTTCTTGACACCTTCATACTGCATCTCCTCCTCCTCTGCGACCAGTACAGTCGCTTCTCCTCTCGGCCAGTCAGGTCTTAGGACCCGCTTCCTGATTGCCCGTAAGGAGAATCAGGAAAACAATAGTGAATATTAATTTGCTACTTTCACACAACTGGGTGGGCTCAAGGCACAGTGCTCTGTGCCCCGAGCCCAGCCTTTTTGAAGCCAATTAGAGCCTCCAGCTCTAATCATGTGCTTCTAAAAAAAAAAAAAAAAACATTGGAATCCATGAGTCTGGCGCGCTGCATGTAGGTTAGGGGCCGGGAGCATGGCTTAGGGGGGTGGCACCCCTGTGCCCCTAATGGAGCGACCGCCACTGGTCTTTGTGCTGGGAACATGCAGTGAGCACATAAATATTGGCTACCCAAATGCATATGTGTGGTAAGTGGCAGTGTTCATTTCGTCGACTAAAACTGGCTAAAACATTTTAGTCAACTAACTGAATACCATTTTAGTTGACTAAAATACGACTACAAATAAAACAATTGAGATGACTAAAATACAACTAAAACTAAAATGGCATTTTAGTCAAAAGACTAAGACTAAAACTAAATTGAAATTTGATGTCAAAATGAACACTGGTCTGTAGTGCATGTTCATACCTCAATACCATAAATAATAACATATTAGATTTTTCACTCCAGCAGTATATAATGAGTTTGGAAATTGTAGAGAAATGCTTAAATAATGCATTACAATTTAACTACACCCATTAGATTTTAGACGATTAAAATTTCCTGGAGATTTAGTCGACTAAATATGACTAAAACAATTGCAGAAGACTAAAATGGGACTGAAACTAAAATGCAATTTTAGTCCTAAAACTAAATCTAAATTGAAATTTGCTGCCAAAATTAATACTGGTAAGTGGGCATTAAAGTACAAACTTTTGCAACTGCACATAAATGTTGGCCGATCATAAAGGGGTAAAAGTGTTTCCCCCCAGATAAATATCTAAAGGTTCATCAGAATCAGAATCAGAAAAGGTTTATTTCCATGATCTGTAAACAAGGTTCACGGATTAGGAATTTGTCTTGGTGTTTTGGCGCAAAAGAAGAATAACAAAAAATACAAAAAAAATAAAAAATACTAAGTAAAATACACGATAAATACAAAAGTAATCACAAGATTTACAGGGATCATAAAAAAGATCATAAAAAAGATTTCCCAACAAACTTGAAGATTATAGGAAATGTACATCTGAGCATGGATATTGTTACTCCTGACCCCTCCTTCTGGACATGCTAGCTGCCAGCTATCATATTGATCTTATGGCTTCTGTACTTTATAAATTACTGACCCAGAACGAGTATGCAGATTATGATTGCAGACCACACTCAGGCAATCCTGATCTAAACCAACAAGCAAGTAAGGCTCCATGCACACTAGCAGTTTTTTAAGCTCCTAGAAGCTGTTATTAGCATTTTTCTGCTCCTAGAAGCTGAATAGTGTTATCCTATGTGTCCATGCACACTAGTTTTGGCTATTAGCATTTTTTGAACTTCAGTGTCTAGGAGCAGAAAATTTTTTTTTGTAGAGTTTCTTGGAGCGTTTTTCCAGCAGAAACGCTGCTAAACGCTCCTAAACACTATTAATACCATCTTTTGAGCTATTTTTTCGCTATTACTGCAAAAAGGCCAATAAAGTGGTAATGCTCCTAAGCGCTCCTAAAACACTGCTAAAACGCTACTACAGAAAGCTATTACCAGAGTTTTTTATTCAGTGAATTTTCCAGCATTTTTTTTTTTTTTAAAGAAACAAGAGTGCATGGAGCCTACAAAACCTCCTGCCCTTGAGAGTTGACCCCTTGGTGGCAGTTGCCTAGATTTCCATTCCGGTTTTTATGGACATGCCGCACCTTGCTGCCCTTTTAAGACTGGGGAAGCCTGGATACACTGATACCATAAAACAAAACAGAAGACGCACCAGCCTAGTGCATTATCCTTAAAAACATGTATTTTATTATTTACAAAGTGGTAAGTAGTGTACTCATAAACCAACAGGTGCATCAAAGCTTGTCATAATACAACAAATTATGACCCCTGAAGACGTTAACGTGCTGTTAACGAAACGCTGCGTCGGGTGGCGAGGGGCGTACACGTCATTTCCGCTCTGAGGAACGCAGGTGGAGTGCTTTTGGGGTACCCTGTTTCCTCCTTTTTACCCACGGTCTGTGCGCGATCGTTCCGACCTGGACGGTCGTTCGTTGCCCGTTTTTTGTAACTTCGTTTTATGATTTTGGTTTTGATAAATTTTTGACTGTCTTCATGATTGGAGTTCCCCATTTGTTTTTTCCGGGTCCGGAGTTCACTACCCATTGGGAATCGGTTGGAAGGATCCTCTTCAGTATCCATGCGGATGGCTCTCATCATCTCCCACTGTGTGAGTTTACCTTTATGAACACCGACATCTGGTAAGGGGGGGTGCCATCAGGTTCCAACGGAGGGAATCCATTGAGGAACAGCCACTCATTTATCTTGCATATCTTCATGTGTATGGGCATAGGCATTTCCCACTAATCTAGTTGACCCTTGGGGTCACTGACATCTGGTAAGTGGGGAGGCCAATAGATCCCATAAGAGGGAATCCACTGAAGATCACCTTTGCATTTATCACATTTGCAGGTTTATTCATTTATTGCTTGTATTATTTATCCTGGGACATCAATTGAATCTGATAATCTGGTATCCTGGATGAAAGAGACCTTTGTTTGAAATTTATGCTCAGGAACACACCGACTGCACTTTGGTGCGACAACACAATATGCAGTTCTAGTGATTAAGACTGTGGTTTATTAGAGTATATGAAGATGTTGTAAGCGCTATGATTTACATATGCAGTAGGTGTTGTTTCTTGTAAAAATAACACCCATCATACGGGAGGGATACCTCTGTATGTGTGATAACTGCTAGATGAGCGCGGTACTGATTTAGTTTATTTTTGTACAAGTTATACTGTTATACCAGCTGCTCTCTCTTTTGATTATTTATTTCCAAGGCGTGGGTAATCTCATTTAGATTCACCAGCTTGTCATAATACAACAAATGTCCTCGTGTCCTTGATACATCACATCTCAACTCTTAGCGGGACTATAAAAGCCGGATTGATTCTTAGGGCCGGTTCACACTGCTGCGTACTGCGAGATCGAATGTAATTCGCACCGCATTGCATTCGGAACAAACTTGCACAGGACCCTTTGTTTGGTCCGCAGCGGAATCGAATGACACGGGTGTTCACACTCATGTGATCCGATTCCTGTGCAAGTTTTTCGTTCACAGTGCGATTTGGGGGTGTCATTAGCTTTGTATTTACACACCGCGCAGTTTGCATAGGGCACTGTGCACTGCCGCCGGGAGACATGCTATGCGGGAACCTGCAGTGGATTTGCAGGGTTCCCGCATCGCAGCAGTGTGAATCGGCCCTTACTGTCTTGCTATGAGTTGAGATGTGATGTATCGAGTACTCCAGGACATTTGTTGTATTATGACAAGATTTGATGCACCTGTTAATTTGTGAGTACACCACTTACCACTTTTTAAATAATAAAATGCATGTTTTAAGGATAATGCACTAGACTGGTGTGCCCTCTGTTTTGTTTCATGGTTTCAGATAATCCTGATCTAAAGTTGTCAATGGTTAGCGGCTCAGAAATGGCATTAGGGTATAAAATGTCTCAAAGTGTATCATCCCCTCACCTTGCTATATACTTACCTCCAGACCTATATATCGATCCAGAGTTGTGGCTGTCTGCTGCCCTCTCGCCCTCTTCACAGAGATAGCCAATCAAATCCTATGAGAAGAGAGTAGGGCTGAGCCGCGCTGTGTGTGTGTCTATGGATACACACAGCCCAACTTGGGAGCTGGCCTACAGGTGCGCCCCCATAGGAAGTGGCTTCCTGTGGTGGAGCACCTAGAAGTGGAGGAGCCTAGCGTGCCGGCGGGGGACCCCAAAAGAGGAGGATCGGTGCTGAGCAGGTACTGTATATATAACATGTTAATTATTTAAAAAAAACAGAAGCCTTTAAAATCTTAGACATCCTTATCTCAAGGATGTCAGTAATGGAAAGCTTCATATTTCTCTCAGTACAGGTTACCTATAAGTCTTGGTAAAAAAAAAAAAGCTGTCTGAAGCTCCTGTTCTAGTTCCAGCCATAACTGTAATGCCAGTAGGCCAATTTCATGCATCCAAAGTATTGTAAGCACATTTATATGTGAAGTATCAGTATATCTAGACAAGGGGTAGGGAATCTGTGGCTCTCCAGTTGTTGTAGAACTACATTTCCCATGAGGCATTGTTAGGCTGATGGATACAATTACTCCCAGAAGCATGATGGGAAATGTAGTTCTACAACAGCTGGAGAGCCACAGGTTCCCTACCCCTTGTCTAGACTCTGGTTTATACAGTGTCTCACGACATCACGGAGCTGGAGGATGTTAGAGACCTTGCGCTCCTCCACCTTCCATTTGAGGATGTTCCACAGATGCTCATTAGGTTTTAGGTCTGGAGACATGCTTGGCCAGTCCATCACCTTTACCCTCAGCTTCTTTAGCAAGGCAGTAGAGGTGTGTTTGGGGTCATTATCATGTTGGAATACTGCCCTGCGGCCCAGTCTCCGAAGGGAGGGGATCATGCTGTGCTTCAGTATGTCACAGTACATGTTGGCATTCATGGTTCCCTCAATGAACTGTAGCTCCCCAGTGCCAACAGCACTCATGCAGCTCCAGACCATGACACTCCCACCACCATGCTTGACTGTAGGCAAGACACACTTGTCTTTGTACTCCTCACCTGGTTGCCGCCACACAAGCTTGACACCATCTGAATCAAATAAGTTTATCTTGGTCTCATCAGACCACAGGATATGGGTCCTGTAATCCATGTCCTTAGTGTGCTTGTCTTCAGCAAACTGTTTGCGGGCTTTCTTGTGCATGATCTTTAGAAGAGGTTTCCTTCTGAGATGACAGCCATGCAGACCAATTTGATGCAGTGTGCAGCATATGGTCTGAGCACTGACAGGCTGGGGCCCCCCCCACCCCTTCAATCTCCAACAATGATGCCAGCATTCGTACGTCTATTTCCCAAAGACAACCTCTGGATATGACGCTGAGCATGTGCACTCTACTTCTTTGGTCGACCATGTCAAGGCCTGTTCTGAGTGGAACCTGTCCTGTTAAACCGCTGTATTGTCTTGGCCACCGTGCTGCAGCTCAGTTTCAGGGTCTTGGCAATCTTCTTATAGCCTAAACGATCTTTATGTACAGCAACAATTCTTTTTTTCATATTCTCAGAGAGTTCTTTGCCATGAGGTGCCATGTTGAACTTCCAGTGACCAGTATGAGAGAGTGAGAGTGATAACACCAAATTTAACACACCTGCTCCCCATTCACACCTGAGACCTTGTAACACTAACGAGTTACATGACACCAGGGAGGGAAAATGGCTAATTGGGCCCAATTTGGACATTTTCACGTAGGGGTATACTCACTTTTGTTGCCAGCGGTTTAGATATTAATGGCTGTGTGCTGAGTTATTTTGAGGGGACAGCAAATTTACACTGTTATACAAGCTGTACACTCACTACTTTACATTGTAGCAAAGTGTCATTTCTTCAGTGTTGTCACATGAAAAGATAGAATAAAATATTTACAAAAATGTGAGGGGTGTACTCAGTTTTGTGTGATACTGTATATATTTATATATATTACATTATTATTGTAGTTTATAGTAGAGTATGGAAGGAGTTTTATTGCTATCTGTGTGTAAATGATGTGCGCTGAACCTACTGTTTTCCGGAGTGCATTCTCCACATGTTGCTTTACAGAATCCACTAGAAGTCAATGGCGATGCAGTTAACTGCCTAATGGATTTTCCAAAAATATAACTGGAGAATTTACTCCAGAGCAAGGAAATAGGAAAAGCAATGGTGTTCATGGGATAAAGAGGGAGGGAAAATCTCCCCAACTGGAAAACAGAATGCTAAAAGACATTCAATTTGTGTTTTCTAAGCCATGATTGGGGTTTCAACTTTTCTGATATATATATATGCGTATGTGAGTGTGCGTATTTATTTGTTGCTCATGCTTTTTTAAGTGGGTAACAATGTACTTATTCTCCTATTATATATATTTTTTTTTCTATAGGAATTTTAGAAGATGGAAAGTCCACTCAAACATGTGTTACAGTTTCATCCTCTAGCAAAGAAGGGCTTAAAAAAACGAGTTCAGGAACACAGTGTGGAAAACCAACCGTCTACTCCACAGGAACAAAGACTCAGAAACAGAAGAGCGTATGCAGAACTACAGAGGTAACAAGGCTCAGCCTGCCAGGCAGTATTAAAGTCAAATCAGGTGCATTATTTAACATCTGTAGAAGACTGCAATGGTTAGATTTCCCTGCAACCGATTGTGACGCTATCCTAGGCCACACACATTTATCTATCACATACATTTCTATCACCAAGATCTGTGAATACTGCAGAGTTTTTTACTATTACATACTTTTCAGGAAATCTTGCGGTCGTGAGGTCTTGAATATTCCTATACATTCTCACCTGTCCTAGCCATTATATGGGGGGGGGTCGTATTCCCCTCTTGGAACGTCAATTTAATTAATATTAAAAATGAAGCAACAGACAGCAATAAATGCTCCAATGGGAGAATCTTGGTGGGGAGCCCTATGACATAAGAACATTTCTGCAAAAGAGTTCAGCCCTATCCTCATACTTACAAATACAAGAATTAGCCTGTGAATTACAGCCAAGCCAAGGATTGTGTAAAGTCCATATCTGAAACCAGGAATGTTGAGATTGGTCATGATGGCAAGTACTGCCATATACAGACAGTAAGTATACTAAAAAACTTGATGGACATCTCCCCTAACAAACAGGAAGCCTGAGAGAAAGATTGGGACTTCCCATGGACATTGTAAGTCCATGGAAAACCAGTTTAGGCTGGGTTCACACTATCCGACAAAAAAACGGTCCGCCCCCAGGATGTGACCTCATATGGGGCGAGGCCTCTAGGTGATGTCATCTGGTGGCCACGCCCCATGCCAATATAAGGCACAGCACAGAGCGGAGAGGGCATTCGTGAAGGAGATCTCGTCGTGTCAACAT
>BLSH010359910.1:127457-143383 GCA_018402905.1 Glandirana rugosa
GCTTCTAGTGTTCGAAGGACATATACCTTCGGCACTAGTGTTAGCGGTACTGCAATATTGGGGCGGACATGTCGGACCATTTTGACACTTTTTTGGGACCATTGGCATTTATACAGCGATCAGTGCTATAAAAATGCACTGATTACTGTGTTTTGTGTGCTGTGTGTACTGTGATTACTGTGTAAATGCCATTGGCAGTGAAAGGGTTAACCTGGAGGGGGCACTGTAAGGGTTAAATGTGTTCCCTGGGAGTGTTCTAATTGTGTGTGGGCTGGGCTGGCAGGGGGGAAGGGAGTGATCACGGCTTCCATATACAGGAAGCTTGTGATCTTCGCCCTCCCCCCCCCCCCGTCAGAACAGAGATCTGTGTTTACTTACACGGACCTCCGTTCTTTCACTGCGAGGGGGCCATCGCGGGTAGCCGGCGGCGATCTAGCCCTCCCTACCCGCTCCCTGGCCCCCCCCCGGACACAGTGAGCGCGCCTCCGACTGCACACTCACATTACTAGTTATCGCAGCCGCCGTCATATGACGGTGGTTTGCGATAACGAGCCACCTTGTCGCCGTCAGACGCCGGCCGGCGGTCAGCAAGTGGTTAATACATAGGTTTGTGATCCTGTTGTCTCCATAAAGATGGCCACATCTATCACATAAACTAGGCCATGGATGAACTGGTGGCAGTGGCCACTTGGTAGATTGGAATTTTTTAGGGAAAAAGCAGCTCTACATGTTTCGCGAAAGATCGATTCTTCGCGAGCTTTATAGTTTTTACTGCAGTGGGCCACATGCACATATATACAAGTCCCCAATAGGATGCACTAATCTGATAGATATGGGATTATAACACTGATCACTAAGCAGGGAGGTACAACTGCGCCTATAATTATAAACGTTGACAAAAGCCTGGTATCTTTGTAAAAGTTGAGACCTTACCATCTCCAATGGGAAAAAGAACTGGGGGGGGGGCAGTTAGATCCGGAGGATTGGCAGGTTATGACAACAGCTCTTTCAAAGTGTTCAAAAAATGTTCTCATATTGGAGAATGCGTATAAAGTATTGTATAGGTGGTATTATACACCAGCTAGATTGGCCTGTTTCATCCCAACTTACTCTCCTCTTTGTTTTCGGGCTGTTCACGGGAAGGCTCCATGACACATATTTGGTGGTCATGCCCAAAGGCGTGTAGGTTATGGGTCAGAGTCTATACACTCCTCCATAACTTATTTCATGCCAACCTCAAACAGGACCCCTATGAAGCTATTCTTAGAAAACCAATTGTTACGTCCAGAATGGCAACTGGCCCTACATCTATTTACTGCAACTTACTTAACCATTGCAAGGGCTTGGAAGACTCCTGTGCTTAATTTTGAGGCTGTCAAAAATCGTATGAACAATGTTATGGTGAATGAGAAGCCGGCAGAGCATGGTGTGAGGACGTGGATCTGGCACGCTCCCAGACTCCCAGGCAGACACGCAGCAGTAAGCAGTATCTCCAGCGGCGATATCTAAGCCATTTCCAGCCATCCCCAGCTACCTCCAGCGCCGGGTGGGGAATCGCATGATGCTGGCTCGTCGCCGGGCGACTTCACAACCGCCCAGCGGGGGGAAGAATCAGGCGGGCGGTCTCGGAGCCTACCTGACACAGCAGTCGGTGGGCTCTGTAAGCCTAAACAGGAGGGTGGCTGGGCGCGAGGAGGGGCACAGTTCCACGGATGCCAGTAGGGGGAGCGCAGCCTCAAGCCATGGTATTTCCACACCAAACCACAGAGCATGGATGAGGGAAAATGGATCCCCGGTGTCCGCTCGCTGTACCTGCGCACGTGGCAGAGGGTCACCAGTGGCCACCAACAGCGTATAGAGTACTACACCCCGCCAGGAGCCCCAAAGACTCAGGAAGAAGCCCTCAAATACGGAGGGGGGTGCCCCTACTACTGGAGGCGGACTGCAAGAGGAAGGTGAGACTGTGCAAGCCTTACAAAATGAGCACTTGTCAGATAATATGGACTATGTAACTGGGGAGCAGACCCCGTTAAAAGAAAGGGGTGTTATGGGTATGTCCAGGGCCGGCCCTACCATGGGTCCCAGTGGGTCCATTGGACCCAGGCAGCACTTTGAGAGGGGCAGCAAATTGCGCCATGCCCATCTCTCCTTCTCTTCTATTTCCCGAGCAAACTGACAACCAAGATTTTTTTACCAGCAGGTTTGTGTGTCATGATGACAACTGCCTCCCAGGCTGCTCCGCCTGCCCCTATACTGCCCTAGCCCGCTCCTATACCGACCTAGCCTGCCTATATACTACCCCAGCCTGCCCCTATACTGCCTTAGCCTATCCATATACTGCCATAGCCTGTCCATATACTGCCATAACCTGCCCCTATACTGCCCTAGCCTGCCCCTATACTGCCCTAGCCCGCCCCTTGGAATTGAACATAATGGTATGTCATACAATTTTGCATATAGACAAGGTGCTGTTACATGTAAATATGACTTCCTGATAAATGTATTTTAGTTTTAATTATCGTGATATAAAATAATGGATGTGGGGGCTTTTGGTGGGCGTGATTTTTTTGGGGGGTGGGGTGGGCGGCAGCATTTTCCATTCTTGGACCCAGGCGGCAAAATGTCTTGGGCCAGCCCTGGGTATGTCCATTAACATTGCTGGGTTCCCTGACGACAGAAACAACACAGAACAGGGAGAGGAGGGCCTGGACATTGAAAATGATTTGGAAGCAAATTGTTGGAAGCAAATCCCCCAGGGCCCAGTGAAACAACCCAGGGTGCCAACCCAGGACCTAGTAGCAAGCAGCCTGGCCCCATAGTAGAGCAAGCCACAATGGACGCAGACTGGGATATAAGGGAGCATATAAAAGCCCTCCCCACAAAAACAGGTATTCAACAACTGATAAAAGTGGTAGAACAGTTGTGCAGACAAGTAGCTCAAGAAATGAGAGAGGATATAATGGCCCTTGGACATAGAGTGGAGGAGATGGAAATAGGCCAAGAAGGTGTTGCACAAGCCATGATTGATATTCAGGACAGTGTTAAACAGCATGAATAAGTATTGAACTCTTATCTTGATTGGATGGATGATTACGAAAATAGAGAGCGCCGTCAGAACATATGCATACGAGGACTGCACGAGACAGTACGGGCGTTCGAGCTACTCCCTACAATACAACGCATTTTTGGTCAGATTTTAGGTGATTCAGCAACAGGTGCAATTGAGGTGGATAGAGTCCACCGAGCAAGAGAGGCCCGTAGCAAATAAACAAAAAAAAAAAAAATTAGCATAGGGCTGCATGACAGGGGGGCCAGGGCCTGGGCAGTGTAGGGTTAATGATGGGAGCCAGGAGTGAGGTGCAAGGAGGGGCTGGTCAGTTAGGAGGCGGGCCAGTATAATAGGTTGGACAGGCGGTGGCGCCAGCAGACCGGGCCAGTGGAAGAGAAAGTTCTCTGCCTGTGGTGGGTAGGCCCCAATTGAGCCGCATGGCGGACCTTGACGAGCTTTTCAGTCAGCTCCGGGTGGCCACAGCGATCAAAGGCCCGGGCTGGCTGCGTGCACAGCTCACCAGCATCTGCGGGGACGATCCGGAGGAGGAGGGGGAGCGGGCTTCTCCATGCACTCGTCGGTCCCGGCCGCCGGAGCGGTACGGCCTGCCCGCTCCCACACGAGCTCAGCGCCACCATGGGAGCCCAGTCTTGGACCCTCCAGGTGGAACGGCTCGGCCGGCAGTTCCCCTGGCAGGAATCCCCTTCTGAGGCAAAGCTCAGCCAGGCGGGGCCGCCAATCATCTCAGTCCCCCGCCCGCCCCGCCTGGCCGACATGGATGCAGCAATGGAGCGGATGTCCCTGCTGGAGATGCTCCAGTCGGAGGGACAGCCCGGCATGGGAGGAGGCCCAAGGGCTCTTGCCAGGATGAGGCGGCAGGCTCCCCTTCCCAGCGCACACTCCGTGCGGCTGGCCTCACGGAGCGGTCTGCAAGACAAGGCCTGCGGTCCGGCAGGAAGAGGAGGAGGTCGAGATGCGGGCCTGGGCCATCGGTGCAGAGCGTGGTCGTTCAGCGGCCTAGCCCTTCCGTGAGTCCCAGCTACCACCAGGATGAAGCGCGGTCGGTGGGTGGCCGTTCCAGTTCTGAAGAGGGGGAGGTGCCCGGAGTGTCCCCGGCGATGGATTCCGGGGCAGCAGCTGGGGGCGGCCCGCCCAGGCAGCCTGATGGTGCTCCGGCTTTGGTGTGGGTGCTTGGGCACTCTTACGTGTTCTGGGGGGCCAAGCGAGCTGGCGTTCGGGCCAACGGACGGCAATTGGGAGTACCTCGCGATTCTGCCATGGTAAGGTGGATAGGGATTCCGGGCCTATTGTGGTGCCGGGTTGTGCCGGAGGTTCATTGTTTTGCTCAACTGGACAGACCCCCTGATGTACTTGTTTTGCACGCGGGTGGTAACGACTTGGGTGTACGCTCTATGCGACACCTTATACGGGACATAAAATTTTATTTTTTGCGCTTACAAGTTGATTTTTCGGGAACGGTGATTGTATGGTCGGAGATTGTCGGCCGCACCTCGTGGTGTTTTGCTCGGTCAGTGGAGAAATTAAATAAGGCGCGTGTTAAAGTTAATAAATAGGTGGGTCGCTTCATCGTTCGTAACGGAGGTCTTGTTATACGGCACAGTGAGTTGGAGACATGGCGTTACTTGCGGGGGGATGGTGTTCATCTCGACGCCGTCGGCATCGACTTGTGGTGCCTTGGGCTCCAGGACGGGATCCAACGAGCATTGTGTTTTTGGCGGAGCTTACAGATGTAAGGTTTCACATCTGTGAGCGGTGGCGGTTGGGGTCTTCGGAGGCTTTTCAAATGCTTAGTGGATCTGTGTAAGGACCCATCTCAGGTATGGAGTCCTCGGTGGGATTTCAGTTAACTGTGGTTTAACTGGATAACGAAAGTGGTATAGCTGCAAGAATATGGTTGTCCCTGGGCCGGCGTGGTGCGGCCGGGGAGTTCGGATACTAAAAGGATGAGATTAGTGGGGCCTCCCAAGACCTGCAACCAGCTTAATATGCTTGGGATTTACATTTGTTAAACTGTTCAATATAATGTTATTGGTTTGTAAATAAAGGGGCCATTGCGGCCCATTTTCTCCAACTCCGTGTGGTGTCATTTATTTTAGGACTGTGTTGAAAGATTAGACAGGCTATATCTGGGGTACCCTAGTCAAGCTCGTAGACCGCAGAAAGCACAAGAAGACCAAGAGACGTGATCTGTAAATTACATATATATATATACTATAAAAGAGGCTATTATGAGGGCAGTGTGCGGTAAAGATGATGTGGAGTTTGGGGGAGCTCACCTTAAATTTTTTGCAGATATATCACGCCGCACTCTTATGCAGCGACGAATGGTCAAGCCTTTATTGGAAGTTATGCGCTCTGCAGATA
Source organism: Glandirana rugosa (assembly GCA_018402905.1). Lineage (NCBI taxonomy): Eukaryota > Metazoa > Chordata > Amphibia > Anura > Ranidae > Glandirana > Glandirana rugosa. Next base: position 132,892 of record BLSH010359910.1, read on the forward strand.
TCACATATCGATGAGGGTTTCCCTTTTGTCTAAAAGCTTCACGAGGTGGTAAATCAGCAATACTTAGAACAAAAGATGATTTACAACATTTCGTGGAGACATTAGATCTCCCATTGGTTGATTTCACGGACTGGAGACTGAATACCCATAAACAACAACTACAACGTCCTGATCGCTGGCAGAAGGTCTCAACCAAAGCAAGCCGTAAAACCCATAGGACTGGGCAAGGGGGAGAAGAGGTTCTAAATCAGCCCGCTTAGAGGGTTATAGCAGAGGGGACAATCTGACCAATGGAGCTAAAGCGACAGATGATAGTGGCTGGTCTCAGATGGCCCTCTTCAACTTGGGCAAGGTGATGGACTAAATTGGTCACCTTATTTTTTTATTATGTGATTTTGCTTATTTCTCTTCTCTCCCTTTTTTTTATTGTAGGTCCTGCCTGGGGAGGGATGCAGGTGTCTGTGGACATTTTTATATATTTCTGTATTTCAGTGGTTGTTTGCCTCCCAATAGGTTGGTCCCAATATAGGGAACTAGGTAGTTGCCTTAGGCAAAGGGAAGGGGGTACCAGGGGAAGGTCTGCTGACTTCTGCCCAGGACATCCTCCCAATTAGTCGGTTTACCATAGGGTATGGGAAAGATTGTGAATGGATGGTGTAAATCAGGGATATGCAATTAGTGGACCTCCAGCTGTTGCAGAATACAAGTCCCATGAGGCATAGCAACACTCTGACAGCCACAAGCATGGTACCCAGAGGCAGAGGCATGATGGGACTTGTAGTTTTGCAACAGCTGGAGGTCCACTAATTGCATATCCCTGGTGTAAATGTTATCTGGAACTCTTTTGGGGGGAGAGTTTTTTTGTGTGTGTTTTTTTTCTTTTTTGGGAGGAGAGGGAGGAGGGAGATAACTCTTATGGAAAATATAAAGGTAATCCTGGGGTATTAAATGGGGCGGAAATATACACCAATTGTAAAAATGAGCCATGAGTGGCATGGTAAAGATTGTATCTTATAATGTGAGAGGCCTGAGCTCACAGCATAAAAGAGGGCGGCTCTGACGTGAATTGTGCCGCCTGCCAGCGGATGTGGTATTCTTACAGGAGACGCACTTCACGACAGGATCCACCCCCCCCGTTTACCTCTTCAAATGTTTGATCAGTGGGTTCATGTGGAGTCTCCTATCTCTAGGACTAGAGGGGTGACGATAGCTTTTAGAAGGTCATGTTCTTTCTCCCCCACCTCCACGCAGGTAGATCCAGAGGGACATTTTCTCTTTATAAAGGGGACCATACAGGGCCAGTGTTATACGTTTGCATCCATATACTGTATGCCCCCAACACTCGAACCACTATTTTCCTATCAAGTACACTGAAGAGGTTGGATGACTTCAGGGCAGGGTTTTTGGTATTGGGAGGGGATTTTAATGTAACTATAGACCCTTGTTTAGATACCTCATCAGGTAAGTCGCCGCTATCGTTCAAAGCGATCAAATATGTTAAACAACTTCTGAGGTCCTTACATTTGGTGGATTGTTGGAGAGTGTTACACAATAAAGAAAAATATTATAGCTATTACTCCAAAATGCATAATACCTACTCACAATTGGATCTACTGTTGGTGGATCAGTATTATTTTAGCAATGTATGCTCCTCTACTATTGAATCCATCACAATTTCTGACCACTCCCCGATTACGCTGTCCTTGTGCCCTCTCCACGCTGAACAATGGGAAAGGACGTGGAGATTAAATAAATCTCTGTTGGACAATAAACAGGTGGTGGAGGCAGAGGATGGCAGCATACTTTGAGATAAATACAACTGATGAGGTGTCTAGAAAGGTAATCTGGGAAGCACACAAGGCGGTAATTAGGGGGGGATTGATAGGCCATGGCTCTCGTATTAAAAAAAGAGAAACAGAAGGAAGTTGAGGAGTTGTTGGAGAAAATACATTACTTAGAGACTAGACATAAGGTGCAGGCTAGTGTGGTGGAAGCCCAGCAACTGGAGGCATTAAGAGAAGATCTCTCCAGGTGCTTGGATCGAAAAAACAGGGAAAAATGCAGGTATTTTGCACATCGTTTTTATGAGCAGGTTAATAAATGTGGCCATCTATTAGCCAGACAATTAAAAAAAGCAAGATTCCCGACATGTCCATAAATTGCTAGTCTATAATGAGGAGATAGTGGACACTAAGTCAATAGCAGCAGAATTCCATCGCTTTTATAATATTCCAAACTCTGGCGAAAGGGAAAAGGGGAAGAGGATTGAGATGATTCAAGAGTACCTTAAAGATAGTATCTTGCCTAGATTATCTGATGAAGTTAGAGAGGGACTAAAGCAGCCCATTATCATGGAAGAATTAAGTAAAATAATTTAAGCGGTCCCAATGGGAAAAAGCCCAGGGCCGGAGGCCTAACGAATATTTACTATAAAAAATTTTTGTTGATACTGGTAAGGCCTTTATGTGATCACTTTAACTATATTACAGCCTAAAGCAGCCCTCTACCCCCAGAAGCATTGATGGCATATGTGACAGTTCTTCCAAAGCCAAGGAAAGGCCCGCAGCATTGCGTTATTTACAGACCCATCTCTTCTTAATTCCGTTACCAAATTATTGGCTAGGGTATTAGCACTTCAATTGCAAGATCATATAGTAAAATTAATCCACCCTGATCAAACGGGCTTCATGAGGGTTCGGGAGGCTCGAGATAACACAGTGAGAGCTCTTAATATCCTCCACTGGTCTCGAGCTGGACCAGAGAAGACCTCAAAGGTGATACTATCAATAGATGTCAAAAAGGCATTTGACAGGGTGGATTGGATTTTTATGAGCGAGGTGCTAAGAGGGGTCTGGGAGAACGCATGATGGGTTGGATTATGGCCCTATATGACGACCCCAAAGCAAGGATGAAGGTTAATTGTACATTATCAGAATATTTCAATATAAGAAATGGTAGCAGGCAGGAGTGTCCTTTATCACCCCTGATATTTGCGATGATACTGGAACCTTTTCTTAATAAAGTTAGGGGGGACTCCGAAATTGTAGGGATCAGAATTGGATCAGAGGAGCATAAGGTCTCAGCCTATGCAGATGACCTTCTGTTCTATCTCTCAACTCCCAGGACAACATTGCCCGTATTGATGTCAGAGGTAAATAGATTTGGCGGCCTATCTAACTTTAAAATTAATTTTGGGAAATCTATGCCTACACCGACTATCCCAGATGTATAGACTGATCCTTAGCTCTCAAGGTACATCAACCCCCTATTATATAAAAGAATGAGAGAAGGAATTGAACTATATATTTTCACCATTGGAAATTAAAAAACTGATTAACTCTTCACATGTCACCTCAGTAAGTTCACTGACGCAGGAGATGTCATAAAATTCTTGGCTAGATGGTATCGAACACCAATCAAGAGGGCTCAAATGCGGTTGACTGAAGAGGATAGCTGCTGGAGAGGGTGTAAACAAAGCGGTACATACCTACATTTATGGTGGTTTTGCCCCAGGATTAAAATATTCTGGGAGGAGATTGCCCCGTGGATTAAGAAAATGACAGAGAGTTCGTTAGAATTCTCCCCCGTACACTTTCTTTTCCATGGGACGCCTACTTCTATTAAGACTTATAAAAAAAGTATAATTCCGCGTTTATTAAATGTTGCCAAATCATTAATCCCCACGTTCTGGAGACCGAATATATGTCCAACGGTATCAGACTGGAAGAGAGAAGAGAATAAATTAATGGAAGCAGAAAGATGGATTCATGTGGTTAAAAATCAACAAGAGAAATTTAAAAACACATGGGCTATTTGGGAGCAATATGCCTCCGAGATTAAGTAGGTTGAAGGGGAATGTAAACCCATAGATGGAGGGGAACCTTTCTGACCCCATTACCCCGCTTGCTCACCCCCCCCCCCTTCTCTTCCCTCTCTTCAACAGATGTAGGTGGAACAAAACGGGTAGGAGACACAGGAGCATATTAAGAGCGATAAAATGAGTCACCAATATTCTTAGTAGGGGTAACAAAGTAAGTTTGTACTATAAGGGTATGCAGTGCACTGGGTGTATCACCAGAGGAGAAGAAGAGACAAGGGTCACCTCATGTGATAGTGACAATGGGGGGGGGGAGCGTATTGGGGGTTTCCCTTTTTTTTTTCTCCTCCCCACAGTCATGGAGGTAGAAGGTGAGTTTGTTTATAGGGGCACGGTACACACTGCGTGTATCACCAAGGAAGGAGAAGAGTAAGGCCCACCAGACACGATGGGTACAAGGGGTGGGTTGGAATGAGCGCATGTAAAAACACACACAGACTGATCAAAAAAAAAAGGAAAAAAAAGTTTGTTTTTTTTTTCTTTATCTATCACAGTTATGGGGGTTGAGTGAGTTGTTTGGTAGGGTCACAAATTCATTGGGTATATCGGTGGGGAAGGAGAAGAGTAATGGCTCACGCCTCACGACGGGCACAAGGGGCGGGACGGTTTGGGCGTTTGTAAACAAATATCACTAAAAAGGAAAGGGAAGGGAATTAAGAAAAAAGAAAATAAACTTTCTTAAAACCTTTTTTTTTTTTTTTTTCATGGGTATGGGTCACACTTAGAGGTTGATCACAGGGGTGATGGGAAGGAGGGGGGGGGGGGGTAGGGAGGGGAGATGAGAAGGGAATTACCGGTACTCCCCTTATGATTATGGGGGGTGTTCGGGTTTCTCCCTTTCTCCCCTCTTTTTTTTTTTTTTTTTTTTCCGCTCACTCCCCAGAGGGTTGGGTTATGGTGGGGAGGGGTCTCCAGTATGTAGTTTGTGGTTGAAAGGTCTTAATGTGTAATGAAGTGACAGGTGTAGTTGTAGATATGAATGTCTAAAGAGACTGTAGGGAAAAAAAAATATTAAATCTGTATGTGTTGTATTGTTTTGGAATGAAGAAAAGGGAAAAATTTAATAAAGATTATATATAAAAAAAAAAAAAGAATGAGAAGCTGACAGCCATTGTCTCGGATTCGCATGATACATTTCTTAGAGTTTGGCATCCATAGCTGCTTTTTTTTTTTTTTATTTAATGCTCCTCCAGCGCCCTCCCCGTGGACTCTTCCCTCTCTTCTCCGTCTTTCTTCTTTGCCTTTTTTCCTCTATCAGGTCTTCTCGTCTTCCTTTTTTCTCCTTTTTCTCCTCTGTTCAATATGCTTTATGCATGAAATGTATATGTTTATCAGGCCACCAGGTATTGCTCTGGTCAAGATGGTTATAATGATAATATTATGTTTTTTCTTTATTAATATTTTTTTTTCATGTTGTATCCTCCCCAATAGGGAGACTTTTTACTTTTAATGGTTTTGTTTAGCTAAGAAAGATTCTATAACTGGACACTTAGGTCTGTAGGCATCATATGATCCCTATGACTTGGATTTCTTTTTTCCCCTCTTTATTACCTGGAATGTTATGTTTGAAACCTATGTAACAATGTCACTGTTTATGCCTCCCCTTTTATTATTTTTTTTATCTTTGTTTTTTTTTCGTTTTATGTTTGTTTAGTTACATTATGTATTATCTAATTGCTGTCCTGATTTGTTTGATTGTATCTTAATAAATCCTTTGTAAAAGACATAGGCCATACATTTAAATAAGTACAGCCAATGCTTCTTTGGCTGTACTTCTCCTGTGGATCACAGGAGGCAGTTTGTTCTGCACTCCTGTGACCCCTTTTTAGCAAACAACGGGCTGAAGCCCACTGTCTGTTGATGTTACAGAGCCAGTCCAGGTTAAGGAAAGATTGTGACCATATGGTTGTGATCCACCCAGGAGCCTGGACCAACACCTAGCTCAGCCTCTCAGCGAGTCGCTGAGAGCCTGAGCCATCGATCCCACCCCCTCCACAGCCCAGCGCTCCATTGAGTGCGGGGGAGGGCAGAGCAGACATTGGTGCCTGACAGTCACCAGCTCTCTGCTCTCAGAGCTCTGAGTACCGAGCGATCAGCGGTGTTTGATCACTCGGTTCTCAGTCTTAGAGCCGGCAGGTGACAGATGCAGCATCACAACTATGCTGCATTCACCTAGGTCCGTATGATTTGTTGAAAAAAAAAAAAACTGAACTTCTATTTTAACATTCTATGACGAGGTGAGCTGTAATTTGGAAAGGGAAGGGCCTATAAATATAGTTTTTTTTTTATAAATTTTGCTAAGGTATTTGATACAGTACCTCATAAATGCTTAACTTAAAATTAAGATCTTTTGGCTTTAATAAGATTATTTGTATCTGGATAAAAAACTGGTTACAGAACTGCACCCAGAAAGTGGTGATTAACAACATAACTTCTGAATGGTCTGAAGTTGTAGGCAGTGTACCCCAGAACTCTGTGCTGGATCCAATTCTGTTCAACTTTTTCATTAATATAGAAGTTGCAAAATTAGTTCAAACTCAGTGTTTGTTGATGATGCCTCCAATAATCCATGTCCTTAGTCTGCTTGTCTTCAGCAAACTGTTTGCGGCCTTTTTTGTGCATCATCTTCTGGGACGACAGCCATGCAGACCAATTTGATGCAGTGTGCGGCGTATGGTCTGAGCGCTGACAGGCTGACCCCCCACCCCTTCAACCTCTACAGAAATGCTGGCAGCACTCATATGTCTATTTCCCAAAGACAACCTCTGGATATGACGCTGAGCACATGCACTCAACTTCTTTGGTCGACCATGGTGAGGCCTGTTCTGAATGGAACCTGTCCTGTTAAACCGTTGTATGGTCTTGGCCACCAAGCTGCAGCTCAGTTTCAGGGTCTTGGCAATCTTCTTATAGCCTAGGCCATGTTTATGTAGAGCAACAATTCTTTTTTTCAGATCCTCCGAGAGTTATTTGCCATGAGGTGCCATGTTGAACTTCCAGTGACCAGTATGAGAGAGTGAGAGCGATAACACCAAATTTAACACACCTGCTCCCCATTCACACCTGAGACCTTGTTACACTAATGAGTCACATGACACCAGGGAGGAAAAATGAATGGCTAAGTGGGCCCAGTTTGGACATTTTCACTTAGGGGTGTACTCACTTTTGTTGCCAGTGGTTTAGACATTAATGGCTGGGTGTTGAGTTATTTTGAGGAAACAGCAAATTTACACCGTTATACAAGCTGTACACTCACTACTTTACATTGTAGCAAAGTGTCATTTCTTTGGTGTTGTCACATGAAAAGATATGATAAAATATTTACAAAAATGTGAGGGGTGCACTCACTTTTGTGAGATAATGTATACTGCAGCGAGATTAGAAAAAAATAAATACAAAAGAGAATAATGGAAGGGGGCAATTAAAAATAATATGAGCAATTTCAGGTAATTACAGATTGAATGTCAAGCATAGGTGTATAGAAAAATTATTACCTTATGAAAATAGTCTCAATTCAATAAATACAGTAAAAAAAAATGCTAGTATATGTGAAAAAAATCTTAAAAATAACATATTTTTTAAATAAAATATCTGGCAATACTATGCATACATTAGAATGTATAAATACTTGCTAATAATAAAAATGCTAAAACCTATAAATTCATATCATAGGAGAGTAAATTTCTTAGAATCCTCTGTCCCTTCAGTACACATATGAGTAGAACTTATAAATTATCAGTTTTTGACTTGTACTCTCCTATGATATCAACAATAAAATGAATTTAAATGTTTAGTTTTTCATTATTATTATTATTATTGTTATTATCATCATATATGTGCACCTTTACTTATGATATACTTTTTATATATGCATAGTTTTGTGGAATGTTTTATGCTAATGTGTTATTTTTAAAGATGTTTTTAGACTCCTAACAGTGTTTTTATATATTCTTTGAATTGATTCATTAAGATAATGTCTTTTTTTTACTCCTATGTTTGAAGTTTTATCAGTAATTACCTAAAATTATACACATTATTTTTAATTACTCCTCTCATTATTCTCTTCTGTACCCTTTTATCTAGCTAAAGAGTTTGTGCTACACCATGTATTTGCAAAAGTGACCATTCATCATGAAATGTGTTAAATAAATTATCTTTTTAAAAGAAACCTACACAGTTTCTGATCAGTTATTCATATATCTTTGTCTTGTCAAAGACTACATCCACTTATCAGTGCATGCCACTTTAGGGGCTTTTTTTGACTATTGATATCTGAAAGCTGTTGTGCTGCTATGGGACTTATTAATGGAATTGGTAACTGTTATACTTCATGTGCAAATACTGAGTTGCAGATATGTACTTCTGTAGAAAAAGGAACAGAGGTGCCTTAGTCACTTGAGCTCTGTAGAGACTCTCCAATACAATACAGTGAGTCAGAAGCAGAGCATCACGTAAGATGAAGAGTCGTGTTCAAGAGCGCCTTCAGAGTCCAATTTTCCTCCATTTTTTTCTTTTCTTTACACCTACAGGAATTCATGTTGATGCATTAAAGCAAATCTGTGAACAATTTGTTTTCAAAACTATACAATGAATAGAAGGCAGCTCCAAGTACCAGCTTGCACCATATTACCTTGGTATATTGGCCCTGCCACCCTGAAAGCCCAAGTACCAACCAGCTTTGTAGTCTTCTAGCTCTGACTCCACTATTCTTCACCATGCACCTTATCATTGGTACATCACTGTGATGGACAATCCTACTGAGCAAAAAAAAAGGCACAGGTTGGAAGGGAGTAGTTTTTGGAGGTACTGCAGCTCAGCACATTTCAAAAATATGCTCACAGGTACAATTTAGAGGTCAAGTCCAGCCACGTTTTTTTTCTTTTATTAGAGTGGAAAAGAAGGAATTTCTTTCAGATTTGTGACTCTGACATGAACCCACAAATAGCAATTTTAATGTACAGTTCACAGTTTCAAGAACTGACGATGACCTATAGAATCAATGTTGAATTAGGGAAGTGATTAAATATTGCAAATGTGAGCTGGTATATTTATTGTATACAAACATACTAGAAAATCCTGTATTTAGCGAATGTCACTCATAATGTAATAATAGATAGTCAGAATAATATGTGACCTGGAATTTTATAGATAGGCAACTCCTATCCTCATATTCATTAGTGGTTCCAAATTAATAATAACTACTGCAGTAGGGAACAGACTCAAAAGATACACTCAGCATCTTTCCAAATAACTGTTCTGCCTTATTATGACGCAATTGAAGGTTTTTATACACATGATTAAGTAGGTATCACATTAATATTACAATTGTACTTGTATGGTAACAAGGGGCGTAACATAAGCAGACTAATTCTAAACAGGATTTGAAAGAATGAAAACATTATTGGTGCCGTGTGCACAATGAGTGCAGTGTGCAATACATACAAAATAGAATACAATTATATACAGAACTTACATATTCCCTTTACAATATATTAATCTATTATAAGCTTAATTACCAACATTTTCAAACCTTAAACAGAAGCATAAAATGCTAGTACAGCTAAAACAGCTATTTCAGTTTTTGGTAGATGCTGGAAAGTTAAAGTGGACCTTACCACCTGAATATAAAAAAAAGCTAATAAGGCATAAAAACCGTAACATCAAAATGTGAAAAATATGTACCTTGCGCAGCAGTTTGCAGCCACTTTATTTAGGTACTGGCATACCTCCCAACTTTCTGAGATGGGAACGAGGGACACCTATCAGCAAAATTATGTAGGCATAGGACAAGCCCCCTTAAAGGAGAATTGTACAACAAAAAAATGATTGGTTAAACCCACAAGTGCTTTTTTACCACTACTATTCCATTATATTGGCTTATATAATTTACAAATACCACAATTTAGAGATTTAATGAAAGGTTTAACACTGTGAAACACTTTTTGATATATAAAAAGTGCATTTTATATACAACTATATAGATCAGACCAAAATGAGGGAGGAATGAGGAGCAAAAAGGGATAGAGGGACATTGCTCCAAATCAGGGACAGTCCCTCCAAATCAGGGACAGTTGGGAGGTATGGGTACTGGTGACATCTCTGGGCGCAACCACAGGATACTGGCTTTTAAGCTTAATTCCAGACAGATATAAAAGGCACATATTAATGTTGCTCTGGAATCCTTAATACTTAATTAAATATATTTTTCTAAATGCAAACAATGTAATTTGACTTTATAGCAGTCTATTTGTATCTCCTGTACAGCAGCACTCACACTGATAGTGAGCAGCACTAGGAGCCTATCAAGTATGCTGCATGCCCGTGTGCCAACAAGGAACAAGCTGATAGGAGAAGAATGTCTATAAGCAGAAAGATGCTGCTGTACCTTTATTGCCCACTCAAAAGGCTGGGGGCAGGGATGTATCAGCAGTGTTTTTCCTAATTTTAAAAGAGAGAGTGGTATCACCCTTCTTGCTGTGCAACGTGGCAGGGCTGTAGACTGTGTGATTAGCTGTAAAAATAAGTCCTCTTGTATCATGTATGCATCATACAGTGGGGAAACTTATAAAGAAATGATGGGTCTATAATTTTTATCATAGGTGTATTTTAACCACT